>CAKNYM010046472.1:0-32772 GCA_932195095.1 Andricus curvator | reverse complement strand
ACGGGATACTTGATTATTGATACTTGATTATTAATACTTGAATATTGAAACTTGATGATTGATACTTGATTATTGATACTTCATGATTGATACGTCATTATTGATACTTGATGATTGAAACTTGATGTTTGATATTTGTTTATTAACACTTGATCATGGACGCTTGAATATTGATACTTGATTATAGATACTTGATTATTGATACCTAATGATTGATACTTGATTATCGATATTTGATTATTGCAACTTGATATTCATACTTGATATTGACACTTGATACTTGATGATTGATACTTGATTGTTGATAATTGATTATTGATACTTTATGATTGATACTTGATTATTGATAATCTAGAAACCTTGAAAAAATATCTTTTTCCTTTATCTTTTTTTTTCATATTTGAGTAGGCTCTGCAGATTAAAATATTAATTCACTGTTTGCTTTATTAAAATTATGGCAAAAAGTAGCCAACTTTCATCGTTTGAAGAGTGTAACAAGATACTGTTGACGTCTACGGAGCACACGAAGCGAACTATAAAGTTATATTCTAGAACAACGAAGTTTCACTAATACACTCTGTTAATGTCTATAATACCTCGAAAATGGAACATGATTACACCAGAATTCTGGATCGTGGATTGAGTTCTGTTAGTGACACACGTAAGTTTCGTGGCCCCAAACTTCTGCAAACTTGGTATTCCTTAGCCTTATTCTGAAGTATCGATCACACGGAGGTATTACAGAAAGTTTTCTATCCTCGATATCGTTTTGAGCATAGAGTATTAATCAAGTATTATACATAATCATTTTTCGGGTCATTTTGATCCCCTCTTCAAAAAAGTATCCCTAACAATTGTTTAGACCCTCCCTTACTAAAATTATGTACAATTTTTCCTAACCAGTCTCCTTTTGTTTTTGCTGAAGGCATATTTTGAACCAACGCAGGATTAACCCTTCGCGGGTTTTTGTTTTAACCTTTTCATTTTAAAATAATTTTGTTAATATTTTTTATTTTATTACTCACATGCACATCCTTTTTGGACATTTGCATATAAAGAATTCAACCTTTCTAAGTGCACCTAAATACCACCTTCCACAGGAGATCGACAGTCGATGACACCCTTAAGGTGCTTCAAACGAGTCAGTTTTTAGAATAATACAAAATACGGCTACAAGGATTAATTATTTTATGTATTATTTTTAGCACGTAATCTGAAGGCTTATACATGTGCATGACTAGAGCCCTTTTTTCGAAAAATGGTCTTGTTGTTTTTTTTTTGTTAACTGAAACGCACTTTGAAACGGTGAGCGCCTGTTTTCGGTTCACCATGGGTACACTCCCAGTGACGCGTTGCCTGCTTCCAGGCGCAGAAAATTCAGCATTTTTTCAATTAACAAAAAACAAACAAAAACAAGATATTTTTTCGAAAAAGGGGCTCTCGTCATGCACATGTATAAGCCTTTAGATTATGTGGTGAAAATATAACATCAAACAATTAATCCCTGCAGCCGTATTTTGTATTATTCTAAAAAACGACTCGTTTAAGCACCTTAACTTAACCACAAGTGTTATCGCAATTTTTTTGAAAATTGAACTATTTTGTTAAAAAGTCATCCTATTTGGTCGAAAATTCAACGGTTTTATTATCTATTTGTCTTTCTGGATAGAAATTTGAAGCTTTTCTAATAAAAACTTATCGTTTTTGGTGGAAAAGAGGTTATTTTAAATTTAAAATTCATCTTTCTTGGCTTAAAATTAAACTTGTTGTTAGGAATTCACGGTCTTTTAAAAAATCAGTTTTTTGGTTTGAAAATTCAACTATTATTTAAAAAAGCAACAGCTTTTGGTTCAAGTTTAATCATTTTTGTTTCCAAATTAGTTCATTTGGTGGAAATGAATTTTTTTTTATTCATCCTGTTTGGTTAAAACCTAAAATTTTTGTTCAAAATTGATCTTTTTTGTTAAAAAGTAATCCTTTTTGATTGAAAATGCAACTATTATTGTACATTTGTCTTATTGAATGGAAAATTCTTCCTTTGGCATTCAAAATCCATATTTTTTGCGTAGAGAAGTCAGTTTTTTAAATTAAAAATTCAACTATTTGATTGAAAGTTAAATTAATTTTGTTTAAATTAATTGTTTTGGTTGAAGATTTATCTCTCCGGTTGAAAATTGAACTATTCCATTAATAGGAAACCAATCGTCTTGGTTAAAAACTCATATTTTTCGTTAAAAATGCAACTGCTTGGTTAAAAATTAATCTGGTTTGGTAAAAGATTCAACTGCTTTGTTGAAAAATTGTCTCATTTGGTTACAAAATCAACTACTTGGTTTACAATTAAACTACATTTTGAAAAATTCGTTTCCTTTCGTTGAAGATTCATAATATTAGTTGAAAATTCATATTTTTGGTTGAAAATTCAAATATTTGGAAAAATAAAAATATTTTCATGAAAATTGAACTATTTGGTGACAAATGAACTTTTTTGTTGAAAAATTATGATTTCGGGTTGAAAATTCAATTGTTTTGTAGATAATGTATCCATTTGGCTTCAAAATTCAACAAATTGGTTGAAATGTTAACTATTTGATTGAAAATTCATCTTCTTGGTTGAAAATTCAGCTACTCGATTGAAAGTTCAACAACTTTGTTACAAATTAATTTTTTTAAGATTCACCTCTTTGGTTGAAAATTTAACGTTCTCGTTGAAAATTCGTTTATTTTATTGAAAATTAATTTTTTCATCTGAAAATTTAAAAAATGTAACCATCTCATTTTTTGATGGAAATTTATGCTTTAGAAGTTGAAGACTGAACTATTTGGTGGAATATCGTCTTTTCTGGTTTAATTCAACTGGTTAAAAATTTGTTTTTTGTTGTTGAAAACTCATATTATAAACTGAAAATTTGACAATTTCATTTGTGGTTTGAAAAATCTATTTTTTAGTTAAAAATTGAAATATTTGGTTGAAGTTTCATCTTTCTTGGTTGGCAATGAACACTTTTGTGGAAAATTCCATTTTTTGGGTAGAAAATTCAATAGTCGTCTGAAAAATTAATTTTCTTGGCTTGAAAAAGTATCTGTTTTTAATTAAATTTTAATCTTTTTTGCTTGAAAATTCAATCATTTGGTTGAAAATGCATCTTTATAGGTTGAAAATTCATCTTTCTTCGTAAAAGTTAATCTTTCTGGCTTGAAAATTAATCCCTTTTGTTAAAAAATCTTTTTTGGTTGAAAATTCAACTATTTTGTTGAAACTGCAGTATATTTAAGAGAATTTATTTCCCTATTATTGCCCTAGTTTCGACTAGATTGCACGTATTCTTCTATTAGACAAAGTAATGATTTTCATTTCCGGCATTCTTCTTCAAATCTCGCAATAAGGCCATGTGATATTTACTCAGGTCATACGATTCCTACGTTTGTTTGTTCCTAAATTTGTAGAATTACAAAAACTTTTTTATTTTACGAATTTTTGGATTTTTTTTGTAATTCCAAAAATTTATCAGATACAAACGTTCCTTAGTTCCTTTTATTCAATTTCCTGAATGGGAAACTGGTTATCTCATACCGTGTAAACGTAAGTTGTTGCAAACAAAATGTCGATATGGTAGGAATAGAATGTCACGAGTAAGTATCACATGGTCAGTACAAAATTGCTGTATTTCATAGTGTTGTCTACCCTGGTGGAAAAAATTTCTACAAGACAGTACAACATTTCTGCAACCAATTTTTTGTTACAACATGTACTTTTTTGTGAAAAAAATGTACAAAACTTAACAAGAAAATACAGTTAAATACAAGAAGCTGATTTTGTCTTGTACTTCCAAGGGCTCAAAGACCAGATTATTTCATTTGTCGATGACACATTAATTAAGTCGGAAACAAATTAGCTACACTTGGAACACCTCCACGAGATTTTAGACAGATTGGAAAAAAATAACTTGACACTAAATTTCGTCAAATCACGATTTGTCAAAAAAGCAACAAAGTTTCTGGGCTTTATTTTAACGACGGAAGGTGTAAAGCTAGATCCTGAAAAAAGACAGAACATCCAAGAATTTCCAGCGCCAAGAAACGTGAAAGAGCTTAGAGGCTTTCTCGGACTCATAAACTTCTATTCAAAGTTTAGTAAAGAACACGCAACCGAAACAGTACCCCTTTTAAACCCGATAAAGAAGGGTGCTGCCTGTATATTGTATAGAAAAGCACAGGAGAGTTTCAAAAGAGTGAAAAAACTCTCTGGAAATTCAATAATGCTCTATTTTCCAGGTCCCATCAGGGGTTATTATCTAGAAACAGACTTAAGTAATTATGCGCTCGGGGCTGTCCTTTATCAGCTGAATAACCAAAAAGAAATAATAACCATAGTGTGGGCCACGAAGGAATAGTAAGGAGTAGTATCCCTGTAAGTGAGGAGTGGGACGAGCGACGTCCAAGAATTCGTTAATGCTGGCCATCAATGAAAACTCGTATGCAGGGTCGTGCACATGCGCACTGGCGGTTGCCATGCCAACGATGTCAACACGCGTTTGAAGTTTCGAACTTGTGTATTGAACGAACATAAACAAACGAACATAACCTACATGTGCATCGAGATGTCAAAATATAACGTAGGGGATTGGTTTTAACAGGTGATTGCGAAAACAGCTCTGCGCATGTGCACGAGCGTGCATACGAGTTTTCATTCGTGGCAAGCATTAACGAATTCTTGGACGTCGCTTGTCCCACCTCTGCTCACCAAACACATAGGGTGATACCACTCCTTACTATTCCTTCGTGGTGTGGGCACTACAGACATTTTTCGTTCACCTGCACGGTGGCGAAATCGTCAATCGCACGGACCACCTGGCACTCACGTTCTTGAAAACATGCAAATTTGTGAATGCTAAGCCGAATACACGACAGTGAAAGCTACAAAAAAATCGTAGAGAAATTCGCGTCGCTATGAACACACTTAGCTATCAATGGATCAAGGAGGTTGAACAATTAATGAGAAACATTCCCACGAAACCCAGAATAATGACGAGAGTGCAGCGCGCTTCAAAATACTGAACGAGGCGTTATAGCATTGCGTTGGAGCCACCTACAGGATATACATTCCGCCAGAACTCACGGCAAAGAATTATACTATGGTAATGTCACAACTTTTAGGATATCCAGGTGCAGAAAAAACATACAAAATGTTACGACATGTGACTTGTGCCAAAGAAACAAGCTATCGACGCAAGCTTCACAGGCTCTCTCTGCTAGCCAAAGAATGAAACTTGTCAAACGCAACGACAGGTGCAATGGCAAAATTTCTAGCACTATACGAAGGGCCGTACAGAATCAAGAAGCAAATTGCTACGAACGTCTATATTCTGTGTGACAAAGAAAGTGAAAAGGAGCGGGGACAGTACCACGCCAACGATCTTCGCAGGTACCTGAGGCGGAAAAGCGAGAGTGGGGAGCAAGAAAACACAGTCTCAAGATTCGAAGGGTCCTAGAAGCGACAGATATATAGTAGCAGTAATAGCCCACCAACGATGCCGGACGCAAGCACCTGAGTCGAAGCAATAGACATTCTTCCGTGGATTAGCATTCAATGCGATATGGACCATGCCAAAGAAAAAATCTTTAAACCGGACAGTCACAACAACAAGGTCTTGACAACCAGAGCGCGTTTCATTTCAACAAGGAAAAGAAAAGCTCTACTACCCCCAAATACTTCCGTTTCGAAAGTAAGTGCATTCAGATTTGCAAGAGACGTGAGGAGAAGAAGGGTAGGAACGTCAGATGCGATAAAACCCGAAGATAAGATTCCGATACCGCGACCGTATATTCCTGTAGAGGAGGAAGAAGAAACGTCCACAACGGTACAGGAAAAGGTCGCCAACACTCTGGAACAAACACAGGAAATCACGCACGACCGAGCAGCTCTTATTGAAGACATCATCACGTTGAGAGTCGACGCGTGACGCGTGAAGACGCAGGAAAAAGAACACAAACGATCCACGATACCACCTGAAGAAAACATAACTCCTCTCAAATTAAACAACATGACATCACGCATGAATGGGCCAGTAGACAAACATGCGCGACGGTCAAACCTACGGGCTGAAGGAAATAATTCTCAGGTGACACCATCGAAGCAGTAAGCACATACTCCGATGTCACGCTTGAAGGAGCTAGGCGAAGAATCACCACAGATATCAACCTCACAAGAAAGTCAAAGGTCAACACCAACAGAGGACAAAATGATCGTGGATGAGATTCTACGCGAAACCAGAATCAACTCCACAAATCTGGTATTTATAAAGGAAGCGGTGCACCATGCACAAGCCTCAGAATTGACTGAAGAATCAACGCTCACGGAAACTGAACAACGAAGAATGGACGTTACTCAGGAGAAAAGCATTCTTCGGAAGGCAAAATAAATCTACGCTGTGAAACGAAGTCGATATGATGCTCTGGTGGAAGAAATCTTCCATAATAAAAATATTAGATCAGCAAAGAGACCGTGTCAAGCCGACAAGGAAAACTCAGAGAAGAGAGAAAGGGACAAGAAATTTTCTGAAGATTTTAGACGAGCCTACCTTGAGGCCAAAAGAAAGAAAGAGCGACGGCGCGGCGAGGCCGAGCAGGTAGCTATGGGACTCGGAGAGCTGCATTCCAGAGAAACAAAGGCCGATCTGGAAAAATATAAATTATAGACTCCAGTTCAAGAATGGCTCATCTCGGCAAATTGGGTTTCCACCGAAAGAAACGAAGCAAGGAATCCTAAGCGGAGTAACAAAGAAGAGTATAAGGACCTCGCACTCAGCACCAAAGGCATAATCTCTAAAATTAAGATGGTCACAATTGAGTAAGTAATTACGATGGAAACTATGTTGCGTACAACACCCATGTATCTCCAGATTTCCATTTTAACTTTCACATTTTGAATATTGTACCGTCCAGTTTTCTTTCTTGTCAATTGTTCTATCTCAATTTGGGCGGCAGTTGTAACCTGCGAGTTAAAAGGGCAGCCTGAGCACAGGCAAAGGAAATATCTCCTGCGTGATGCTAACAGAAAGTAGCATCACACAGGAGAAACTCTAGAGCGCAAACTCCATAACTCCCACTCAAACGATTTTGCGTAAGCGTGGGAGGGTGAAGTGGAGTAAGAGAAATAAAAAGGGCTCCCCGGCGGAAAAACGGCATTCTGAATCTTGCGTCTGAAAAGCCAAGATCGCAGGGTGAAAACCTTGTAAGAAGATTTGAGGATCTATCCTCTCTCCTTGTCACACAAAATGCCCCTAAGGTGGAGAACAACAAAATACTTGGTACAAGAACCAACTATTTTGGAGTGACTTCCAAAAAGGATTGAGTACTCTTTAACAAAGTTGAGGTGATTATATCGCCAAAGACTGTTTCGTAAAGAGATTCAATTTTAAAGTGGTCTTCACTCGTCAGATTCGAACTGAAGAATTTTCTTGCGCATTTTTGAGCAATCTTGAATAATCGTGGCTAAAGTTGCACTTTAAAATTTCCTTTTGATTTTATATGGCGAAAGGCCTTTTTGAACAGAGGTATTTGAATTTATGTGAATTTATGTGCCATACCACGCTGGAAACACCAGTTCCCGTTAGATCACTGAAGTTAAGCAGTGTTGGGCGCGGTTAGTACTTAGATGGGTGACCGTCTGATACTACTGCGTTGCTGTTGGCGGTCGTGGATGTGGTGAGCCCACACTTGTAGTTATTTACTACAAGAAACTATCCACCTAGAAACACTACCCGAATCGGGTAGTGTCACGCTTACCCCTAGAGGCTCGCCGAAAGGGAAATGGCTTAATGGTATAAAAAAATTGTATTTACATTATTGAGTAAAGTCGAGGTTGTACCGAGACTCCAGGTCAACATAACTAAATATAATAGCCAGACGAACTAGGAATCGTATCTCAATCAATTTACAAGCAGACGAGGAGTTGCACTGCTCTCCCTGGTTGTCTAAATTATTGAACACCGATCCTAGACTGAAAGAAAAATATCTCGCTCTAAAAGGGACCCGGAAGTCCGAGATTATATATTATTTCTAAGGGCCAGGTGATGCACCTCTAGATAAAAGCTACAGATAAATTTATCTGACAGATAGGATTCTTTCATGATGATCCACCGTTAGATAGCGCTATCTGACAGATAAAGCGGGAGTTCCCAGAAAGTTAACTATCGGCCGGACAAAGTGGCCAATAACGACTTTATCTTGGAGATAAGCACGAAATACAGAAAAACTGAGGTTACGCTGAATGCCGTCAACATGGAATTCGAAAATGTTTACGATGTGGATTTTGGTGATTTGGGTGATAATTTCGACGACGATATTAAAGAAATAGCCGAAATTGCTAATCGCGTTATAAATAGAAAACCCTATACGCTTCATGTACGCGAAATCATTTTGAAAAATGGGATAATGGAGAATTTTTTAAACGATTTCGATTCACAAAACAGAGTTCAATACTTACTGCGACAAACGGAACACCGAATACGCCATCGAACAGAACGGTATGTACATATAACTTTAAAAAATTACGGAAATGATGGAAAATAAACTGAAGAATATTTAACGTTTCTATACGTGTTAAGTAACGTTGTTTTATTTCAGAAATAATGCGGTTTCACCGATGTGTCAATTGCTTATATGGTAGCTTTAGGATTTTATGCAACTGGATACATGTTAATATTAGTTGGTGATTTTGGAGGCATACACAGAAGCATTGTATCAAAAATGATTTAGAATGTAACAGATGCAATAGCACATCTTCGTCCAGCATGGATAAAGTTTCCAACCACTGAAGAACGTATGGCCGAAATAAAGGAAGGGTTCTATAGGATGGCAAGATTTCCGCGTGTTCTTGGGTGTGTAGATTGCACCCACAAACGAATACTATCTCCTGGTATGTTCAATGAAATTGTATGGTGTAATTGCTACCAAACATTCGTTCGACCCGTACAAAATATATTTTTTGTTGCAGGTGGCCCAGAAGCTCTAGTATTTCGGAATCGGAAACATTACTTTAGCCTTAATGTTCAAACGATTGCAGGACCTAAATTGCAGGTGCAGAATATTGTTGCTTGGTGGCTCGGATCTGCTCACGATAGCAATATTTTTTCTCACTCTACAATTAATGCTCATTTTGAGGCTGGTGAATTTGAAGAGATTCTTTACTCTTGGGAGATTCTGGATATGCTGTCACGAATTTTATTTTGACACCACTCCCTGCAACGCACAATGTAGCGGAAGAGTTATACAATGAATCTCAAATCAGAACAAGAATCAGTGTTGAGCGGTTATTTGGAGTCATAAAAAGGCAATTTCCGTATTATCCATTGGAATGCGAGTAGCTATTCCAAAAGTGCAAAAAACTTATTGTGGCATCATGTGTCCTGCACAATATTTCAATCCACTATAAGGAGGACGATCCTTCTGTAGATTCTGATGTCAGGATTCCAAACTTGGAGAAGCCTGAAGTTGTTGACGAGCCTTTCAGAATGAAAGATGCTCGACAGCAGTTGATTGAAAATTATTTCGTTTCGTATGTACAAATTTCTTATCTCCTACCTGTATTTTTATTGTTGTTGTACGCATAGTAATTGAATTCTTTTCAGACTGGCTAAATGAGGAGTCGGGAGATAAAATCTAACTATTCTACTGTGATATCAGCGTGACCCCAAAGCATGCAAATTATTTAAAAAAATACAAATGGAATCACGAGATAAGTTAATGCATTACAAATTTATTCATAGTAAGAAGAGGAAAATAGAGAAAAATGAAGATGTTCAGGTTTTAACACAAAAGGGAGATATTCTATTCTGATTTTCAATATAATATTTATATGAAGTCGTATCAAGATTTAATATCTACGAGTAGGAACAAATTACTGACTATATAGAATCTACAATACTGACAAGTTGCGTCTTGGCGGTTCCCGACCATATATTTTTGGTTAGAAATATGAGCTTATATCTAATATTAATAATTGCTGGTAGCATTTCAAATAAGAACACTTCATCACAGGCACTTTAGACTTACGTAAATAGTAGGCAGCTACTCGTAAAATATTTCTACAAATAAGCAATTCCATGTCGACTCATCTGAGGAATTTTGGATATTGTTAGTAATTTCGATGAAAATTCTGGTATCTCTTCACGTAGGCCTTGAAAGGAAAACCATAAAATAATTTATGAAAAATTACCAAAAATTGGGAGATATTTGAAATTGAAGATTTTACTTCTTTTTTCCTTGAACTTTCCCATTAAATAATACTTCTGCAACTTTAAGGAGTAGTCCTATTTAAAATCCTTCAACATGTACATAAAATCTTTGCAGAAAAATTTGAAAGTTTTAAAATGCTAAAATCGATTGAAATTTTACTGAAAAAACATAAATAAGAAAAAATAACTCATCCTTAAACAGTCTTGAAATCTGAATTTTTGACTGGACAGTCTCAGCAGATGAATATATTCATCTTATAATTAAATTATTAAAATTTGGCATGAGTATTTTCTTGGCATCAGGTAAAACACGTAGACTCTTCTTTCCACTACTCTTCCTAATCATCCGCTGGAAACAGACAAGGTTTATTATCAATATTTAATTATTTATTAATAGTTCGCAAGAAGAATGATTGAAATACTTGCAGTAATCTATAACAGCCCCTTTCTTTTCTCTCATTTTCAACTCCATTTCAAGATTCTTCAAATCCAACTCCTTTGCTTCTAATTCAGCCTTCTTAATTTGTAATTCTACTTCAAGAATTTCTTTTTTAATGCTATCCTGTTCCTGTTTACATCTCATATCTTGCTGAATCACGAGTAGCTGATAATCTGAAATGTGAGATCTTTTTTTCAGCCACAGTTCTCACGCTCTCTAGTAACAACTTATGCATATCAGCCTTAGTATTTTTGTCGTTTTTCGGCACACGTAACAAGGGATTTCTTAACTTTCGGAAATCCTTTGCTGTGTGATTTGCCCAATCTGTATTTTTTCTGGGAGTAGAGTTCGCGTTCACGAAATTTTCAATTTCGTACTTCCTTCAATTTCTTGGCACTTGTCCGCAAACTTGTCGAACAGTGTGGTTCATTCTCGTCGGTGGAACTGCGTTTATTTGATAACTTCTTGGGAAGTAATTTTTCCGCCGGTGTCTTCCGTGGTGTGACTACCTCTTCATATTCTACTAAGTATTCTAGTGGAAAGTGCGTTTCCTCCTCATCGAAATTATCGCGCAGGTTTTCCTTGTCCTCGATACCCTGCCATTCTTGTTTTGGGTCCTGTGAATCCACAGCTGAGACAAATCCATCGTTATCATTCAATGATTCCAGTCCCGCTATTGTTGTTGGCATTATGGCCAGTAGTTTCTCATCAGCGGACGTCAGCTCTGGAGCATTATCTTCTCCCCCACAAGTTGTGATGCTTTCTTTGCGGATTTGTGCGATTTTGTGTTTGAGGTTTTTTTCATTCCCTCGTATTTACTTTTCAAGCTTTTTTCGGACCGAACTGTGATGCTGTGAGCAGCGTTTAAATCAACAGTAATTTGGTTTCACTAATCGTCCTTGTCCTTCCAAGTGGTTGCATAAGTCTCTTTGCACTCCACAATATGTTTGTACCTGCCCACAATCTCCAATAGACCGAATGCTTCCTTATTTGTAAAATTTTGAGCTCTCTCTCTCCTGAGATTTGTCTCTGCCATTGTAATTGCCTGAAAAACAAAACAAAAGTTCTTAGCATCACGTAGAAATGTGTCTAGTACACGTTCATTGATTGCGTACATGACTGTTTAGGGGAACAGGGGAATGAAAAAATCATTGCAAGTTTTTGCATTATAGTCCTACATGTAATTAATTAAACAAAGTTTTAAAATTTGACAGCTAAAAATCTCAGACTGAAAGCATTTCAAATCAGGCAGGTTTTACACATGAAGCCGCGGAATCTCGCGGGAACAAAATATATTTTGAGAAAATAAGGGGATACGTATTTTCCAGATTTGCAAAAACAAAAAATGTCTACAGTGTTACACGTTTTTGAATGTTGACCTTTCTTTTTCAAACAACCCCAAATTTTTCCCAGAAGATGCCTTTCTGTTACTGGCAGAAACTTTTCAGAAATATTGGAAAGAATACAATACAATAGAGTATAAAATATAAGTCGAGTTTTGCCGAGAAAATCTATTTAGGTTATGTTTATATTCATCTATGGTGAAATAAAAAACTCCAATCTTGAAATAATATTTCGTTGCTGTTGTTTTCGGAGGACATTTTTCACAAACCCGTGAATTAAACAAAAATTTAATGTATACTAACCGTAAATAATAACTCTTGTTTCATAGTTGTCAAATTTCAGACTTTTTGTTATGAAATCACAGAACGACACTGCGAAAACTTGTACATAACCTATAAATCTTACCTCATTTAACTTTTACTCGCACTTTACATTTTTCTTTGTCACAGGTATTAATGTGCTTAAAATTCACTTACCTTTATCGCTTCGTCACAGAAAAACCATATGGTACACTTCTTCTATTTATTATTAATTAATAATATCACATTCACAGCAGCAACAAAGTGTTATATAATGTATAATGGCGACGCTATTTCTGTGGAGCGTCAAAGTCACAGAAGTGCCAGTGACTTTAAAACGCGAAAAGCACAATTGATAGGTGTCTTTGCAGTAGAGTGAAACAGTGCACTAAGCAGAATCTATGATCTTACAATTCATTGTGATTTTATTATTATCGCAAGAATCTCTTGTCATCTTCATTTGTTTCCCGAACATAACTGTCGTTCAAGCGCCATTTCACTTTGTGATATTCATTTGTTCATTTTCGTGATTCTACTTTGTGCACTGTGCAGGCTAACGGTTAAATCACATGAAAGTCTTGTACGACCAATAATACCTCATTCATTGTAAATTTTCATCGCAAAAATGAATTCCAGGTTACCTTGTGCTCAGAAAATCGAATCATTCTGTTATGTTTGTGGCAAGTTTGAAACGAAGACTTACCGCCGATCGATTAATGATTCTATCAAAGATATGTTTTTCAAATGTTTTAAGTTTTCTATGACTAATTTGGATAAGCCGTGGGTTCCCAAATCAATTTGTAATTCTTGTAGAGTAAGTATGCTAAAGTGGGATGATAAAAGCAGCAATACTCTTGTTGTTATCAGACCAACGATCTGGCGTGAGGCATTAGATCACGATAAAGACTGTTATTTTTGCACGTGCAAAACAAGTGGGTTCAATAAGCACAATTTGCATAAAATCAAATATCCTGAAGTGAAAAGTGTGACAGCTGCGGAATTCGGGATTAGAAGTATATCAGATAAAAAATCTGAT
Organism: Andricus curvator; assembly: GCA_932195095.1. Lineage (NCBI taxonomy): Eukaryota > Metazoa > Arthropoda > Insecta > Hymenoptera > Cynipidae > Andricus > Andricus curvator. The sequence goes on along the minus strand of CAKNYM010046472.1, from coordinate 19,416 downwards.
CAACCAGCAGCTGATTCAATGGATATTGATGCAGGTGAATATAAATTTGAAGATAGCAGTTCTGATGACGAGGGTCCAAAACTTTTTGATCAAGCGGGATTAGATGATTTTATTCGGGATCTCAATCTTCCGAAAGATAAAGCTGAGCTTTGTGCTTCAAGGCTGAAAGAAAGAAATCTATTGTTACCCGGAACAAAAGTGACAATATACAGAAAACGAGAAGAAATGTTTATTCAATACTTTTCTATGGATGAAGATATGGTTTACTGTAATGATATCGAAGGGTTAGTCAATCTATACATAGCTGACTTATATAGGCCGGAAGACTGGCGCCTATTCATTGACTCCTCCACGGAAAGTCTAAAAGCTGTTTTATTACACAACGGAAATAAGTATGCAGTTCTTCCTGTCGCCCATTCAACTATTATGAAAGAATCATACGCCAGCTTTCAATTACTCCTTCATCTGATAGACTATGAAGCGCATAATTGGCTGATCTGTGGTGACTTTAAGATGATTAATCTTATATTAGGAATGCAATCGGGAAACACGAAATATCCATGCTTTCTCTGTCTCTGGGACAGTCGCGCGAGAGATAAGCATTGGGTAACCAAAAATTGGCCTGAAAGGGCAGAATGGATAGTTGGTGATCATAACGTGATTCATGAAAGTCTTGTTGATAGAAAGCGAGTATTGCTGCCACCACTCCACCTAAAATTGGGTCTGATGAAACAATTTACCAAAGCTTTGAATCCCGAAAGTAAATGTTTCAAATACATTCGATCTACATTTCCTAAATTGAGTGAAGGAAAAATTAAGGAAGGAGTTTTTGTTGGACCTGACATAAGAAGGCTGATGAAAGATGACGAATTCATAAAAACCATGGATCCAAAGGAAAAAAATGCATGGTTGAGTTTTAGAGACGTAACACAGAAATTTTTGGGAAACAACCGAGATCCAAAATACGAAACAATTGTTTCGACTATGTTAAAGAATTTCAAAGCACTGGGTTGTCTCATCAGTCCTAAAATACATTTTCTGAAATCGCATTTGAACAATTTTCTGGAAAATGTAGGGGCATTCAGCGAAGAAATGGGTGAACGTTTCCACCAAGACTTTCATGAGAAAGAAAAACATTACCAAGGTAGATGGAATGAAAGAATGATGGCAGACTATTGCTGGTCTTTGAAGAGGGAAGACAACGACCCGACAAGTCATAAACGTAAATCTCTTCAGCGATCCTTTGAAATAAAAAGAAAACGTTTCCACACAAAGTCGACACAAGGTCGACACACAAGGTAGTGACACAAGGTCTAAGGTTATAGATTTGCAGGTTACCGGGCTCGAGGGTTAAGGGAATCAGCTTATCGGGGGTCTGGGGTTATATGATCATGTAACAAGCTGTGATAGACATAGTTTTGCTACTTTCATTCCCTGGGCAAATATTTTTGTAGTAAAATTGATATCCGTGAAAAGTGAAATTTTTCATATTTGAATCCGCCATATCTCGGCTATGAAAAATCCTATCAAAAAGGTAGGGATCGCATTTTGAAGGTGAAGAAACCCCTTTTAGGTTAGAATATCTCGAAAACTGAGGGTGCTGGAATTTTTCTGAGGTCGGATTCGGATTCAGCGCAGCAAAAGCCTTCGGTTATACTAGGTCTGGTCTCTGGTTCTGAGAATCGTTGGCCTGTGATAATTTAGGTCAAGTGACCCATGTATAACATGGCCTTAACTGAGAAATTAAAATATTATAGGATTATCCTTTATGTGCCTTAGTGACAAATTATAAAATAATTTAGTGTGTTTTGACTTGCGGTCTCGGGTTAATGAGAAAACCCCAAACATTAAAGTTCCTTGCTATATGAGTCGTTTCTCTAGAGAAATTCATTTTAAAAGAGTGAGGATAGAAATTAATAAAGAAAAAATAGCCTTTCGAGAATACGAGATATTTATAAAGAAAGGGAATCCTCTAACTTCACAGAGATTTTAGATAATTGGAAGAAAAACATTGAAAACCCCATGAAAAAAGAACCATTTTACGAGTTTCCATACTTTATACAATAGCGATTCCTTGATTTTATTTCGAATTAAGGTATGAGTTGAAGAAGTAAAAGCGGATATGCATTTAGACTGCCCGAAGTGCAGGATCTTTAGATTCTAGTGTGTATAATATTGTTTTTAATCCAAAGTTCTCCTCTGAGAGAAACACGAGATTTTAAGAAAAGACTTTATATAAAGAAATTCCTCTTATAGCAGATATAATAATATGCATAATTGTTCTACATTGTAATTAAATTTTATATATGAGGTTAGCCATTAATTAGGGACCTGTTTGGTAGAAATAGCATAGTGCAAGTATAAGTGAATAAAATAATGCTGATTGTGAACAGAATCTTATTCTTTCTCTATGAGGAATCCCTTTCATTAATTACTTATCTTAATTATCGATTGAAAATAACTAATTAAGATCTTGAGATAACTAAGCCTAAAATTTGGCAGTCATTTGAAATAGAAATTGGTCTTCTATCAATTCAGTTTGCATTTCAGACAAAAAACGAAAAGGAGGAAAAGGGAAGAGTGTGAAGTCTGTTATTAAATAAACCAAATAAAACCTCATCCAAAAATCTTTGCTCTTTGATCTCTTTATTATTAATGTAACTCATGAAAAAATTAATGATATTTGAGACTTCCAAACTTAAATAGGTGTGAATCGCAATGGCAATAAGTTCCGAAGTATGTTGATCACAAGTAAATGAAAATACAGTGTTCCTTGTGAAGTCTTCAACGACTAAATGATAAACATCTTTTAATTTACAATGTGTTACAAAAAAGCGTTAAATTATTCTGATCAAATTCATACAGTTTTGTGCTTGGATGTATAAGACCATCTTCATTGGCTAATATAGCCAATGGTTGATTAGCCATTAGTGGATCTCCCCTTTCATTTACGGCGGAAAAAAGGCAGCACGACGAACTTCGCATTCTGTATAACTTTGTAATCTTTTACATAAAATGCAAGTAGTGTAAAAAATTAGACAATCAAGCACTTCTGGGAGGACATAATCATGATGAACGTCTTTTTGAGTTCAAAATTGAACTTTTTTTTTTTAAATTGATGTACTTAACTGAAGACCCGACTATTTTTGGTTGAAAAATCGTTTTTTTGTTTTGTTGAAAATTATTTTTTTTTTTATATGAAAATTGAACTATTCCAATTTTGGTTGACAATTTATCATTTATAACTTGAAAGTTCAACTATTTGGTTGAAAATACAACCTTTTGGTTGAAAATTCATGTATATTGATGAAAATTCGTCTGTTTGGTTACAAAATTAGCATTGTTTTTTGCAGATTCATCTTTTTCTTCGAAGATTCAACTACTTGTTGAAGTAGTTTTTTTTTTACTGAAAATATATTTTTTTAGTCGCAAATTCAACTATTTCGTTTGAAATTTATCTATTTGGTAAAGGATGCAACTACTGCATTGTAAAAATTCGTTTTGCTTCGTTTGATTCAGCTGGTGGAAAATTCGTTTTTTGGTAGAAAATTTAATATCTTTAGTGTATCTGTCCTATATTAAAACAAATTCAAATTTAGTAAATACGTTAACTGCATATGAGACTCTAATTTTTTTAATCAAGTCGAGAACATAAGTGGCTTCTCGTTAAAAGTTATAGATAATATTCTTTTCAGTTTCTAGGGATTCTAATAATATGTTTAATTTAGAAAGCTGTGACGAATTATATCACAATATATTCTTGAATATATTAGTACCAAAATAAAAAATAAAATTTGCATATTTTAGGAAAATTAATGTGGGTACTATATTAAATTAAATTTAAACCGCTTCAAATTCCTAACTTATCAAGTAAAAATATTGCATTTTCAACTAAATTTTTTAAATTAAAAAAGATCAATTGCCAACCAAAGAGATGAAGTTTTATCAAAATTATGGAACATTCAGCTGGCATAGTTAAACTTTTAGTTTGAAAAATAATTTCAAACAAAAAAAAAAAACAAATTTTCAAAAAAATAGTTAAATACAGTAATATAAAAGCATATTTCACCAGTGCGGAATCATTGTTATTTAATTTTATATTGCAATTGAAAAAAATTATTAACACTCTCGAAAAAATTGCCTGACTATAAAAAAAATTTTCTGCTAATTTCAGATTTTTCCAGGCATATGAAAATTCCCTGAAAATTCCAGGTAGGGTATACATATTCAAGAATTTTAAAATAAAGTTAAAGTGATATAATTATGGATATAGGGACTTGCCTGTTAGTGGCGGAAGTGAGAACGTGTTTAGTGATAGGTGGTGAAAGGATTTTACGGAATTTGTGTGGAATGTGTGAGTGGAGTGTGAGGGTGGAAGCCTAGGAGGTGAGTAGGGTTGTGTGGTGTGAATTAGGAAGATAAAAAGTAAATTTCAGCGCAGGTGTGAAGTGGGATTTAATTAGATTGAGAAAGTGAGGTTAGGTCAGCAAGGAAGCGGCGGAGTTTGTGGTCAGGAGTTTTAGGCCTTCGAGGGTCAAGGGTGTTTCTCGAAAAGTTGGGGGATGTTAAGTGAGAGAAAGGGGTGTTTGCAGGGGCTGTGAGGAATTGAAAAATTTCGCGGCAATAGGCGTCAGCATTCTGCAGAGACATCTGTCGGTGGCGGAGGGTACTGCATGGAGAGGTCCCAGTTATTGGCGGCAGAGCGGGAGGTGGGCAGTGAGAGTATTGGTAGTGAAATTGAGGGGGAGGAAATTTTCCACGTGCCACGACGGCCAACAGCGCGTGGCTCGGTGTCGAGTGGCGCGTCGGGGAGAGGGAGAAAGCGTAACGGTGGGAACGAAGGAAGCGAGAAGGCGAAGGAGAGAGCATCGAGCGCAAGTGACGGGGAGGATCTCTTGAAGAGGAAGAGAGACAGCCAAGAGAGTCCGGACAAAAGCGATGTAGAGAGTCCGTTTAAAAAAAGCTGGAGAACTCATAGGACACCCCCCCCCCCCCAATGGAGGGAAATTCAGAGAAGGAGGCTTTTGGGATGCTGATAGGCGAAATCAGGGGGCTCAGGGAGGACGTAAGGGGGACTAAGGAGCAGATGGAAGGCATGAGGGAGTACTTGAGAATCAGAGATGAGAAATGGGAAAAGGAGGTGAAAGAGCGCAGGAATGAAAAGGAGGAAAGGGCGGATAGGGAAAGGTTAAGGGCAATGGAGTTGAGAGTGGAGAGAAAAGAGAAGGCAGACAGGAGGAATAATATTCTGATAAGAGGGTTGAAGCTAAAGAGCGGAGAAGAAAGGGAGGGCGTGGAAGCGCTGCTACAGAGTATAGGGTGGGTTAAAGGCATGGCAAAGAAGGTGTTGGTGGAGTTGGACAGCTGGGAAGAAAAGTTGGGGGTGATGCGAGATAAGAACAGGATGAAGGATAAGGGAGTTTTCATCGATCACGATTTAACGGGAAAGGAAACGGATGTGCAGATAATGCTGAACGACAGGGCTAGGAGGGAGAGGAGTGAAGGCAGATCGGCGAAGGTGGGATATCGGAAAGTAAAAGTGGACGAGAAAATGTGGGTGTGAGATGAGGAGAAAGAGGTGTTGAAGGAAGTGCAGGGGAATTTGTTTCGTAGGAAGTAGGGGGTGGGGGTGATGCAGGGTAGAGGAGTAGTGAAGGTCCTGTACTGGAATGTAGCAGGGGTAAAAAAGAAGGATGAGGAGTTCTAGATGTGTAACCAGGAATTTGATGTTGTGGGACTGGAAGAGACGTGGTTAGAAAGAAAGGAATGGGATAGAATAGAGCCAAAGCTGCCAAGGGGGAATAGGTGGAGACTCCAGGATGCGGTCAGAGTGAAGAAGAGAGAAAGGGCTAGTGGGGGAATTATAACGGGGGTAAGAGATGGATTAGAGGAAGAAGTTCATGGAGAGTAAAAATAAGGGTAGTAAGAATAGGAGGGATGGCGTTTAAGTTTGTGACAGTGTACAACAAGGATGGGATGGAAAGAATTGAAGGAAGGGTGGAAGACTTGCTAGGTGAAAGAGAGGAGGGTATGGTGGTACTGGGTGGGGATTTTAAGGCGAGGATGGGGAGGGAAGGGGGCCTTTACAGGAAAGGGGAGAGCTTCGAAAGGAAGTCGAAGGATAAGATAATAAATAAGGAGGGGGAATTTCTGAGGGACTGGATGGAGGATAGAGGCTGGACGTTGGCGAATGGCATGGCCACTGGGGACGAAGAGGGAGAATACACATATGTAAGTAAGTTGCGGGTATGGGTGATAGACTATGTGGTCATGAATATGCGAGGATGGGAAGGGACGGACGAATTCGCAGAAGAGGGGTGGGTGGAATCAGACCATCAGCCATTAAGTCTGTGGATAAGAGGGGAGGGTAGCGGAAGACAAGGTGGGGAAGAAGTATCGATAGTGGAGAGGGTGACCTGGATAAGGAATGCGATAGAGAAGTATCAGGAGCAGTTAGGAAAGGTACGCTTTGAAGGGGAGTCGGTGGAAGAGATATGGGAGGATCTGAAAGAGAAGGTGATAGGGTGTGTGCAAAAGAAGGTATTTAGAAAAAAGAAGAAAGGAATGGTGAAGCCGTGGTGGGATAGGGAATGTAAAAAGATGAAAAGGAAGGTGAAGAGGAAGTACAAGAAGTAGGCAGAGGGTGATGCGAAAAGGGATGAGTACGTAGAAATGAGGAAGGGGTTTAGATTGATGTGTAAGAAGAAATAACAGGAAAAGGAGAAAGATCTGGAAGAGGAGTTAGGAAATGTTAAGACAGAGGGGTCGTCTGGAAGATAATAAATAGGTTTGGGAAGCGTAGTGTAGGGGTTAGCGAGAAGATAGGGAGTGAGGAGTGGAGGGAGTTTTTTAAAGAATCATTTTAGGGCTCAGATTCAAGGAAGAGGGATGGTGGGAGTAGAAGAACCGGGGGGGGGGGGGGGGAGGATTGGAGGGGTTGAACGACGAGGAGATAGAGAAGCAGATAAGGGAGTTAAGAAGGTCAAAAGCAGCAGGGCTGGATGGGGTAGAGAACGAAGCATGGCTGTTTAGTACACAAGAGGTTAGAGAGAGGCTGAAGGAGGTAGTGAAGAAAGTATAGCGGGGGAAGGAATTCCCAGGAGGGTGGAGAGAAGGGTTAATAGTGCCACTGTATAAGAAAGGAGATAGGGATAGACAGGAAAATTATAGAGGGATTACGCTGATGAATACGGCGTATAAAGTATACGCGATGGTGGTGGCGGAGAGACTGCGGAAGGAAGTCGAGGGGAAAGGAATAGAAATAGGAATAGAGAATGGAATCCTGCCGGAGACGCAGGCGGGCTTTAGAGCGGGTAGGAGTACTATCGACAATATCTACGTTCTGCAGCACGTTGTGGATAGAAAATTAGCGAAGAAGGGGACGAGAGTGTACGCTTTTTTTGTGGATCTCAAAGGCGCGTTTCCTTCGGTCGAAAGGGGGAGGTTGTGGGAGGCGATGGAGGAAAGTGGAGTGGGGAGAGGCCTGATCGAGAGAGTAAGGGAGATATATGAAGAGACCAAAGATAAGGTAAGAGGAGTTGAGGGGATTTCGGAGGGATTCTGGATGGATAGGGGGTAAAGGCAAGGGTGTTCGCTTAGCCCAACGCTTTTTGCGATTTTAATTGCGGATATGGAAAGTAAGCTGGAGGCCGGGGTGGTAGGAGGAGTCAGGATAGGAGGCGTTAGAATTTGGTCACTAGCGTATGCAGATGACATAGTGTTGCCGGCAAGTGTGTTCAAAAAAGGAGGGGGAAGAGATGAGGGAGGAGAGTGGAAGTGGAAGGGAATGGCGGTGCAGGAGGTGAAAGAGTTTGTGTACCTGGGCTTCGTGTTTCGGAGGAATGGGGGAGTGGATGGTCACATAGAAGAGAGAGTGAGGAGGGCAAATCTGGTGATGAGACTCTGGGGTTGGCAAGGAACACGCCTAATTATATTGTCAGGAGGGAGACGGGGAGAACGAGTGTAGGTATTCTAGCGAGGAGTCGGGCATGTGAATATAAGGAGGAATTTTTGGAAGAGGGGGGAAGTAGGCTGGTTTGGGAGTGTTAGTGGGAGAAGGAGTACAGAAGAGGGGGTGGGAAGATGGAGGTTGAGAGGGAAAAGTACTTTAGAACGAATGGGCTGCAGATGGATGAAGTGAGAAGGATGCACGGGGAAGGAAGGAAGGTATATGAGTTGGTTGAGAAAAATGGCATGGAGAGAGAGAAGACAGAAGGGGAAGAGAGAATAAGAGAGTCAAGGTTTAACGGGAACTATGTGTGGATTATGCCAAGGGCGAGAGCGCAATATTTATGTGAGAAAGGGGAGAAAGGAAGTCAGGAGCTTATAGCGATTATGAGATGTGGGTGCATGGATGGTTTTAATAGGATCTGGTTTCCTCGGGAGAAGAGGATGTGTGCACTGTGTGGGCAGGGGGATGCAAAAGTGGAGTACTGGTTGGAGGAGTGCGTAGAGGTTGAAAGGAGTGGGATAAGCATGGAGGTATTGATGCATGAAAAGGGGGACAAAAGGGCAGTAGCATGGGTGAAGGGAGTGTTGGGTAAGATAGAGGAGAAGAAAAGGAAGGAGGAAGGGGAATGGAGAAGGAAAGATTGTAAATAGGAGAGATAGTAGATATAAGTAATCTGTGAATATTGTAAACAGTAGATAAGTATTAGGTATTAGTCGTGAAAGCAGAGTTTGGTAATGCGAGGCAATGCGAGAAAGTAGGGTCATGCGAGCGAGGCGTGGCGAAGCGAGGAAGGCAAGGCGATAAGGGTGTGTGGTCTTATAGATGAGGTATGGATGGATATTAGTTTTCAAGGGTTAGTTTTAAGAAAATTCTGTAAAAAAATGGAAGTGTAAGCACGTCAATTTTTTAAGGCCAGCAGGCTGAAAAATAAACGTTTATCTATCTATCTATAATTATGAATATAGGGGAAAGTGGTGTATGGTGTCAGTGTGGTGCATGGCGACTCTTGCAAATAATGCTCGTTTTTGTTCATTTTCATATTAATTTTTTTACATAACATAGCTTTCTTTGGTACTCAAGAAGGCTGTTTTATGTAAAAAAAACTAACATAAAACTCAAGAAACACGAGCATTATTAGCAAGAGTCACCGTGCCCGCACTGACACCATACCCCACTTTCCCTTACGTACTTTATAATTATTCTACTGCAAGGTAGCCCTAAAAAATTGTTATCACGTAGAAAGTTGTAAGTGGTCGGCCAATATTTTCTGCTCATCGAAAATTTCATTAGAGGAGAGTGGGGTAATATGCCGGTGTGGGGCATGGTGTCCATCACAAAAATGCCCGCGCTTATTGATTTTAATATTAGTTTTCTACATAACATGTCTTTCTTTGTTTGGAAAAATAGTCATGTGAAGAAATCTTTGTTTTAAAATACGCGTTAGAAGAGTTATTATGAAAAAACAGTTTTGGCGGAAACAAACGAAAAAGTCTTAGGCAGAAATTAAACACTTACAGCATTTTTTGAAATACTTGAAGCATGGAAATATTACATCCTAATAGGTGAAGTATTTCTGTAAACTTCTGGTGTCATAAATTGTTTTTATAAACATCCTAATATTAAAAATAATTAAATCTTGCAACATGACATACTGGGTATGATGTCCGGAAAATGTTGTGAAGGTGGTAACAGTGCTTGATAACAGGTCGGCAATATCGGATAGAATTTTCAAGGATTAAGAGGCTATAACTAGATTTTGCGACATACTTTACTTTGATTGATAGGAAAATGTGTAATTAGTGTTGATCATGTCTCGTAATTTTTTTTCGTTACATTATACTTTCAAGAATTATTATATTGTATACTTTTTATTCTAAAATGTTCATATTCTTGGAACAAACCGAAAGTAATATGACGGACACCATGCCCCATGGTATGGGGTACGCTGGCCGAAATTTGAGGCAAACGAATTAATTAAATATCAAATAATTACGTTGTTAAAAAACGGTTTTGAGTAATGACAAATGTAACCTGTTAATTTGAGCTTCTCACCAAAGAATACAGACATAAAAATCACATTTAAATTATAATTTACAAGACATTTCATTCAAAGCCCGGCACCATACCTTACTCTCCCCTAATTGATGGAGTGCACGTTTGAGGCATTCTTTCTTAACAACGCCCAAGCCCTTTTTGATAAAAATTTGCTTTAATGTTGAGTATTGTACTATAAATACGACTCTTCTGAGCTTTATCTCTCAACAACTGAACTTTTTTCTTTTGAGCTGCGGCCTTTAAAAGTTTGATTATTTTAGAATTTCTCAAACGTTCATCCTGGTTAAGTTTTCTTTTTTTTTTTTTTAGAAATAGTTTCTATTGCAGAGTAGCAAGCTTTGCACATTTTTTGGCTGCTCCAGGTTCTTTTTGACTCAAAACATAAGTTAGAACATACTAACATATGTTAGTAAGTTCAGCATTGATATGGAACCCTGTAGACGTTTCGAAATGTCCCATGCAATTTATTGAAAAAAAACAAATTTTGTTACTGAAATTTTCAATTAGTGAAAGAAACACTATAGTCTGGAAGTTGTCAAGACTTTTGTCTCCTTTTTCATCTTCAACAGATCCCAGACGTTACTACCACGAATGATTTTTACCACCTCATCCTTTCTTCATTCTATGAATTGCTATTTTAAGAAAAAAGTATAGCGAAAATTTCATAATTATTATTGTTAATCATAACCATAAAGCTAGTTAATATTAATATTATTGTACATGTTGGCTCATAGTAATAATTTTGGTGAACAAATTGTTTTTACAAAATTACTTTTTTGATACATCAAATGGTAATACCCATCCATATAGCTATGCAAATATTTCCCATGATGATTTGTCCCAAAATTGTAATGTTGAGAATGTTATTATTATTTAATATTTCTTAACGTAAAATCTTGTTCAAACATTAATACTAACTATCTTTCAGGAAATCTTCAATGAGATTTTATAGAAAAATTTTTTTTTCCACAAAGAAATGTTCATTTGTGTCATTTGTTTATACTATTTGTTAGTAACAATGATAGTTGTTAAATTTTCGCTAAAAATTTTTCTTATAATATCAATTCTGAGGTACTACTATAACATTGTACTGCCGTACAAAAAACTAAAACATTTTTTACAAGAATCTACAAATGAATACAATAAGTTACAACTAAAATTACAGGAATGTACAACTTTTTTCTATTATTGAGACGAATTTTGTACCTTTTTTGTATTTTTTGTACATTGTTGTATTTTATTGTAATTTTAATCTTCTACCAGAATTTACAAAAAATTACAACTACAAGAATTTATATATACATATTTTTTCGTTTTGTGTTATGAACATTCTGTGAACATTCCCTTATAAGCTACTTCGAATACTTTATATTTATCTGGCCCATACTCCCTATAAAAATTTGCATATATTATCAAATGCACAGTAACACGAGTGTCACAATGAACTCCATCTGCCATATCTCTTGTGAACTTCACACGTCTATTAGTTTTTAATTTCATTGTACACCTCACAGTGAACCAAAAAAAAAACAATTCCTCAATGTTGAACGGAAAAAATGTTGTATTTGTAGTTAGATCAAATTGAATTACATTCTAAAGCAATCAATGAGCAAAAACTTTTGGAAAAGATTTTTTTTTTGGTTTATTTTATAACAGACTTCACACTCTTTTATTTCTAAACAAATTTGATAATGGATAAAATAATGGCCGTTTTTCAAAAATTTTTAAAATATATTGTCTTATAAACTATAATTAAATTTTTTTCGAAATAGCTGGAACTGTTTCCTACATATCTCGTGAGTTTGATTCCTGGCAAACTTAATATTGGTGAACTGCACATTGAAAATAATTATTTTTGAAGAATCGAATTTTTGCATTTCTCTCAGAAATAACAAAATGTACAAAAAATGTGAATGCCAAGATGGCGTATGGAACGGTTGGTCTAAAATCAAGCTCGTCGTTATCGGTGAAAATATAAGGTCTATGAGGACTATTTCGGTGCCCTATAGTGCTGTGTTGTTCATTCGAATGTTCGAGTTCATATGACATAATTTTTCTCTTTGAATTTGGTGACAGAAAAGTGGATTTTTGTTTTAGAAGAAATTTTTTGCCATTTGGTGAGAAACTTATGTGGTGTTAAATGGTTTGACATAGAGAAGTTTCATTCTCATTACATATTGTAGGCAAGTGAGATGATACAAAATAAATCGCTAATGGTTCTCTAGGGTGAAAATCTTAATGAAATTGTTTTAGTGCAATCAATAATTCATGGTAAGAGCAAGAAATTATTGGAAATTATAAACCAAAAGTCTGAGTGGAATAGTGACTCATGCCTCTTGATTGCTAATTGCGATAAGAACCCAGTAAGCAGTTGTGATTAAACTCCCTAAATAAATAACATTGGCTGATACTACTTAGTTAAACCTGGATAAACTACACTAACCCATATGAAAATATTGACTTTACAAAATGGATAATAAAAATCAAACTCCTGGTCCATCTGCGAATGGAAAACAACGTAAATGCCGGTTTTGTCCAAGTGCAACTATAAATAACTATACTACGTGCCAATTATGTGGTGCATTCTATCACCCAGGATGTGCGAAACTCGCAAAGCTATTACCTAATGGAGGCTATTCAAAATGCTGTAAGTCATCAAGATCAAATTCACCGACACCTGGACCAGCAATTACTGTTCAAACGCTAGACACTATGCTTGAAAATCTAAGATTGGCCATACAAGAAGATTTTAAACCGGTTAAGCAATCTGTATATTCGTTAACTGCACGTAATGATGCGTTTGATGTGACACTATCTCAAACAAACGAGCGGATTGGTACCTTGGAAGAAATTCAAAGCAAATATGATTCCCTGAGTGATGAAGTTCACTGTTTGAAGAAAGATGTCCGAGATCTGAGTGCTCAAACAAATAGTGGTGAAAACACAACAATGACACATGTTATGAGGGAGATAAATCAACGCTCAATTAGGAAAAAGAATCTTATTCTTTATGGTGCCGTGGAAATGTCAAATAAGGAAACTGGTAAGGAGTTTGATTACAACAAAGATTAAAATAATTACGGAAATTATGTCAACAACAATATTACGTGCATATTTAAGGGATCGCAAGAATCAACCAAATGCGATACATCAACAGGAAATGAACGTGTCGCAGGACAGAACACCATTACAGCAACAGGAGTATCGGGAGCTCAGGGAAGTGTTAAACGAGTGAATAGCGAAAGGGGAAAAAGAAATTCGAATAACTTATCGCAATGGGTACCCGAAGATAGTGAAGAATCTTCCCCCTCGCACAGTAAGCAACATCGAATAAATAATAATAAAAACACAGCTAATAATTGTATTATTAGCATGTATTGTCAAAACGTGAATGGACTCAATGGTAAGATGCATGATCTTTTATTGTCTTCTTATGTGTATGACTATGACATAATTGCATTAACTGAAACTTGGTTAAAACAAAATGTGTATAATGCTGAATTTTTCGATCCTAATTTCTTTATTGTGTATCGCTCTGATCGAGTTGAAAAAAGAGGAGGCAGAGTTTTATGAGCAGTCAAAACATGTTACATATCTGGCAGAATAAATATAGATCATATAAAAGCCTTAATTCCAGAAGTAGATATTGAGTGTATTAAAGTAAATGTTAATGGAATAGTCACATTCGTACTGTTAGTATATATTCCACCTTGTATGACGGATATAAAGTATGAGCTTCTTTTTGAAATTATAATGGATCAGCGTCAATTATTAGGACACAGGATCATTATAATGGGAGATTTTAATGTACTGAAATTTTTGTCTCATTTTTCAAATAAAGAGATTGATAATACATCTCAATTATTTATACCGCTTATGGATCATTATGAACTAAAGCAGTATAATAATATCTTAAACAGTAACGTCAGATGTCTAGACCTTGTATTAGCAAACGTTCACATACACATATCTAGGTCCATTCCACCGATTTTAAAAGAGGATAGACATCACCCAGCTCTGTCCTTACTGGTAATCTTAAAAGAAATTGGTTCTACAATATGTAACTTTACTCCACACTTTCCGTTACTCAATTATATTTTTAAAAAATGTGACTGCTCCAAGCTATATGCCGCAATATCAAATATAGATTGGTCTTCAGTGTACAGGTGTAATGATCCACATACTACATGTGACTGTCTCTATGATATCTTGTACACAATTTTTGACAAATATCTTCCAAGGTATTCAAAAATATCTAAGCCTAAATTTCCTTGCTGGTACAAAAAAAATATAATTCGAGATCTTTCATCGAAACTGAAGCTACATAAGAAGTATAATAAGTATAAGAACCCGAACATTCTACGCAAATATCAAATTATTAGAGCAAATATTGATCAACAAATAAAAACTGCGCACAAAAATTATATGTTCAAAATCGAAAATGATCTGATAGCTAACCCTTCGGGTTTATGGGCTTATGTCAATAATATGAAAAAATCATCGAGAATACCGGGCACAGTATCCTATCTAGATTCTCAGTTTGAAAATCAACAGCAAATTGTCAATATCTTTGCAAAATATTTTGAAAGTGTCTTTAGACCACCTCGCGGTTTAGATAACCAAGGCTTATCACGAGATAATATATTACTTATGGGTGACGTATTGCACTTTTCCACTAGTGAAGTACTGAACGCATTAAAATCACTTCATCCAAAGAGGACTGCAGGTATCGATTCTGTTCCAGGATTTGTACTAAAGGATTGTGCCATGATTTTTGACTCACCTTTAACAGCAATCTTTAACCATGCACTCTACTGTGGAGAGTTCCCAATAAACTGGAAATCCGTTAGGGTGTGCTCGATATTCAAAAATAAAGGTGACAACACCGATGTGTCAAATTATAAACCGATAGCTATATTAAGTGCATTTTCTACGGTCTTTAAAATCTTTATATACAATGAAGTATGGAAACATTTTAAACCATTGGTTTCTGATTCTCAACATGGTTTTATCCCGAAAAGATCAACCGTCACAAATCTGACCACATTCACGCAAATTATAACAACACTCTTGAAACAATATGCTCAAGTTTATGTAGTATATACAGATCGCTCAAATGCTTTTGACGTAATTGATCATAACATACTCATGTCTAAGCTTCAAAACATAGGCCTACCAGATAAATTACTTGCTCTCTTAAAATCATACATTAGTAATAGACCGAATTATGTACAATATGGTGGATACTCGTCGGAAGCATATTATCCGACGTCTGGAGTCCCACAAGGATCAAACTTGGGTCCTCTTTTGTTTATAATATACATGAATGATGTCAGTCAAGTATTATCGGAATATCACCTTCTTTACGCAGACGATACCAAGATTTTCTTGCCAATATCGGGACTTGAAGATTGTTATGCATTGAATAATAATGTAATGAAGTTTTATAACTGGTGTAAAGATAACTTACTTCATCTTAATATATCTAAATGTAGCATAATATCTTTTCATCGAAAAGAAAATCCGATAATACATGACTATGTAATAAATAACATTAGCTTGAAAAGGGTTTCTGTCGTTCATGATCTTGGACTAATCTTTGATGTAAGGCTAACATTTGCAGACCAGTTAAACGCGTTAATAAAAAGTTGGAATAGAACCTTAGGATTTTTGATGCGAACATGTAGAAATTTTAACTTAATAACTCCAATAAAAATACTATTTAACTCACTAGTTCACTCAATACTAGAATATGTATCAATAGCTTGGTCTCCAACATATATAAAGCACAAGGCAATTATAGAAAAGTGTCAAAAAAGATTTTTGAAATGTATAGCCTATTAAGAGGATGGATACTATTACCTCCGGGATCTGACTATGGTCAGTTACTGCGCAGATTTAATGTATGGTCTTTGGAAGATAGAAGAACTTTAGCGTCTATACTATTTCTTTTCAAAATAAATCATTTTTATATTGATTGTCCATTGCTTTCTATACTACCATTCTCTGTACCTCAATATCAGACAAGACAGCAAACACTTTTTTATCTTCCCATGCCTTCATCAAACTTAGAACTGAGAACGCCTCTCTATCAGTTATGTAACAATGTAAATCTAATGTATACAAATACTATTGATATTCATCCATTCAACGCATCACTGTTAAATTTCATGCAAAAAGCTAAAGAATATGTATTAGGAATGTAAGAACGATTGGATCGACATAACATGCGCTTGAAATAAAACTATGTTTTTGTACATGCAGCCCTGTGAATGGTCCTGGACTGTAGGGCTTAAGATTCTAAATAAATAAATAAATAAAAGTTGAAACATCCAGAAAATTTCTAACAAAAAAACACCTCTTACTTTTTTGTAAATAATTTTTCAAAAACAAGAAGCAGTAGTTTACCAAGAAAGAAACTCACGAGATATGTAGAACATATTACCAGTTATTTCTGAAAAAATTACAACTTTGAAAAGAGAGAGTTTTGAGAAAATTTACCTTCAAAAATTTTATAAAAACGGCCGTTTTTTTTGTAATTTTTCAAATTTTTGAGAATTTGCAGGTAATCTTCGAATGATTGTAAAAATTTGAAAAAAAAGTTTTTGTTAAAAAGACATCTTTCTTGGTTAAAAAATCAACTGTTTTCTTGAAAATTCGTTTTTTTCGGCTACAAATTCATCATATGGATTTGAAAATGAATCTCTTTGGTAGAAAAATAATCTTTTATGGTTCAAATGAAATTTTTTGTTGAAAATTCGATCATTTGGTTAAAATTTCATCGCGAAAAATTACCCTATTTTCCCTGTTTTCAGAGCATTTCGGTTTGTGAAAGCTGTAATAATGATAAGTTTTCATCAAGCCTAAATCATTTCCTTTGAACTATATTTTTTTATGATGAGAAAATATGGAAAATACCCTTCTCTATTATAAAGTAATTCTTCTACATTTTGAACGCTATTCATGAAGCATTTATATTTTGGTCTTGCGCATTTAAAAATGAGAACATATATATTGTATACCATGAAAAATTTCGAGAAATGTCCCGGTCCAAATCATATTATTTAACATTTTATAATTCAAGATTGTGTAATAATTCTCGGAAAGTTTGACAATTAAAAATTAAAAAATATAAAAATCTCATTCCATTAAAAATTGTAATTGTATTTGTAATGCGTAAAAATTGAGTCTTTTTACCGTGCCCCTTCTAATGCGACAAGATGAAAGATCACGTCCATTGATGACCATGAACTTGTTGAAAAAAGTTTTCGCCAAATTTCTAAGGTCCTTCTTATTATCATAGTGAGAGCATATATCAAAACCTGTATTTTCTGATGAAAGATCACTGCCGGGGTAGTGTATTGAAAACTCCATCTGGAAATAAGAAATCATTATTATACAACCTTCTCAAAATTCTGAAATAAATATATGAAAAGAAATTGTTTAAAATATTTGTATACCGGCAGATATTCCCAACACCATCTATTAAATATTTTTTTCCAGGTTATGCTGATATTTCTGGTATCCTTTACTATTTCGTTGTTGATATCTTCTGCTTTAAGGTATAAGTTTTGAGTTTCATTCTTATTTAGGTAGAAATAAGTTCTCCTTATATCAACTTTGAACGCCATCTAGAAAAATTTTGTCTATCATCAGATAATTTTCGTTTTTATTTGATGTATACAATACTCACACTGAGGGCAAAATATGCCATCAAAAGTAAAATATTTTTAAACATATTTGAGAGCTGGTGCAGTAACTTCAAAAAGTTTTAAAAATTGTGCTGAATATTTTTTTCATGTTGATTTTATACCCTATTATGGAACAAAATAACAGGCTCCATATCAGGTGCTTCGGTCGTCAACGACGAATAATTGGTTTGAAAGTTGCGCATTTTACGTATTATCATAACTGATAAAAAGTAGCAGTTTATGAAATGTTTAGGAAAACGTATAAAAAAAAAAATATTTAAATTAATACTCAGAAAATTATAAAATTAATAAATATATTCTGATACAATTATTACATGTTATTGTTTTTGGCAATCATTGAAGATGCAGAGCTAAATTATTATATATATTATTTATAAATAATAAGAATAAATAAAAATACTATTATATAAAAATATTTAAAAAATAGTATAATAAATGATAAGAAGCAGGAGTTTATGTAATGTTTAGGAAAACGCATAAAAGAAGAATAATATATTAAATTATTACTTAGAAAATTAGGAAAATTAATCAATATTCTCTGATACAATTATTTATTATGTCATTGAAAATAAAAAATAACGTAGTATGCATGATGCAAATAAAAATGAATAAACAAAAAATTGTTACCCAAAAAAGATTTACTTTGTTATAATTATTTTTTTGATAGGAATCGTAGTTTTCGTTTTAAGTTTAAAAAATAACATTAAAAATTTTAAAAATCAAAGTTTTGGAAAAACGACACGAGATACGAGAAAGAATGAATGGACAAAAGTTGTTTACCCAAAAAAGGACTACAAATTTGTTATAAATCATTTTTTGGTAGCACGCGTAGTTTTTGTTTGAATAGTAAAAAATAACATTAAAACATTAAAATTGTTGGAAAAACGACACCAGATACGAAAAAAACGGATGGAAAAAGTTTTTCATCAAAAGAAGATCCACAAAGTTGTTATAAATTATTTTTTTATAAGACGCTCAATTTTTATTTAATAGTAAAAAAACATCAAAAAATTAAAATTTTAAGAACAGCGATACGACTGACACCAGATATAAAAAAAAATTAATAGAAAAAAGTTGTTTATCAAAAGTGCATTAAAGTCTTTAAAAATACTTTATATTATTTTAAATCATTTCAAATCCTATCAGGTTACCGAAATAAATTGAAAATTCCTTGGAATCTTTTGATATACCCTAAAACCTGACATAGGTCCTATTAAATCGATCTATATTTTTGAAATTTGAGAAAACTCCTTGATACAACACCCCATGCAAATTTTTTCAAATCTCTAGAAAAAGCTTTAGAATCTTTTTAAATACTCTAAAATATTTAAAATCCTCTGAAACCAATTGAATATTCCTTAGAATCTTTTGAAATACTCTTAAAGTTTTCAAATCCTTTCAAACCTTTGGAAATCCTTTTAAAATACCATAAAATAATTCAAATCCTATGGCCAACGGCCATACCACGCTGAAAAAATCAGTTCTCATCCAATCACTGAAGTTAAACAGCGTTGGGCGCGGTTAGTACTTGGATGGGTGACCATTCGAGAATACTGCGTGCTGTTGGCCCGTCGTGGGTGTGGTGAGCCCACACTTGTAGTTTTTTACTACAAGAAACGGGTAGTGTCACGCCTACCCTGAAAGGGAAATGGCTTAAGAGGGCTGGGGACATGCGCTTTTGTAAGGCCACCGTCAGCC
>CAKNYM010046471.1:87424-110929 GCA_932195095.1 Andricus curvator | reverse complement strand
CTCTCTCTCAGCTCTTTCACCTCCTTTTCCCATTTCTCATCTCTGATTCGCAGGTCTTCCCTCATACCTTCCATCTGCTCCTTGGTCCCCCTTACGTCCTCCCTCAGCCCCCTGATCTCGCCTAACAACATCCCGAGAGCCTCCTTTTCCAACATCCCCTCCATTTTTTTGGGGGGTGACCTCGGTGTTATCCCGCTTTTTTTAAACGGGCTCTCGACCTCGCTTTTCTCCGGACTCTCTTGGCTGTCTCTCTTCCTTTTCAAGAGATCCGCCCCGTCACTTGCGCTTGACGCTCTCTCCCTTACCTTCTCGCTTCCTTCGTTGCCACCGTCCCGATTTCTCCCTCTCCCCGACGCACCGCTCGACACCGGGCGACGCGTTGTTGGCCGTCGTGGCTTGTGGAAAATTCCCTCCCCGTCGGTTTCACTACCAGCACTGCCAGTACTCTCGCTGCCCACCTCCCGCTCTACCGCCGGTAAATGGGATCTATCCATGCAGTACCTGCCGCAACCGACAGATGTCTCTGCAAAATGTTGGCGTCTTTCGCCGCCAAATTTTCCTTTTTTTCCCCCTTTTTTTTCAATTCCTCAGTCCCTGCAGACACCCCCTTCTCTCCCTTAGCATCCCCTAACTTTTCGAGAACCACCCTTGAACCCTCGAAAGCCCAGGACTCCTGACCACGAACTCCCCCGATTACTTGCCAACCTAACCTCACTTTCCCTATCCAGCTAGATACCACCTCCCACCCACGCTGAAACTCACTTTTTATCTCCCCAATTCACCCCACACAACCCTACTCACCTCCTCGGCTTCCACCCTCACACTCCACTCACACCTTCCACACAAATTCCGTAAAATTCTCTCTCCACCTGTCACTAAACACGTTCTCACTTCCGCCACCAACATGCAAGTCCCAGTGAGCCTAGATAATTCGTTCATTATTGCAAATAATCAGTGACCGTCCCTGATTAATGTAGAATTCAATTAAATGTTTTGAATTCTCTGAATTCTTCTGAAATAATGGAATTCTTTTAAAGACGCTTGAATTGTCTTGAATAATTCAGGGCATAACTTGATTTATTTTTAATTTTCTGAATGTTTCTGAAAACATGACATTCTTTTCAACTATTTCCAAATTCATCAACTTCGGTCGACGTTAGACTACTACTGAATTAAGACTGACTTGTTCTTTTTACTCTGCAGAATTCTTTGAATTTAATGGAAATGTTTTTAATTTTTTTAAACTTCTTCGAATTCCTCTAAAATTTTTAGAACTCACGTTGAATGATTGCAAATTCCTTTAAGTCTTTAAATTCTGCAGTATTGTCTCGATATCTTAGAATTCTTCAGATTTAAAAAACCGTCAACCAAAGTTGATGAATTTGGAAATAGTTGAAAAGAATTTCACGTTTTCAGAAGAATTCATAAAATTAAAAATAAATCAAATTACATCCTTAATTTTTCAAGAGAATTAAAAAATATATAAAAAAAAATGGAAAGGTTTTTGAGTAAATTCAAAGATTTATACAAAATTCTGCAGAATTAAAAAAAAACCGCGTGCATCCTAGTCCAGTAGCAGTTCACCCGTCGACGAAAGTTGCTGAATTTTGAAATAGTTAAAA
Source organism: Andricus curvator (assembly GCA_932195095.1). Lineage (NCBI taxonomy): Eukaryota > Metazoa > Arthropoda > Insecta > Hymenoptera > Cynipidae > Andricus > Andricus curvator. Next base: position 109,307 of record CAKNYM010046471.1, on the reverse strand, counting down.
AGAATTTCATGTTTTGAGAGGAATTTAGAAAATTAACAATAAATCAAGTAATATCCCAAATATTTCAGAAGAATTCTTTAAAATCTTTAAAAGGATTCAAAAGATTACATGTGATGTCTAAGAAATCGAGAGAATTTTCCAGAATTCAAAAGACTTGAAGGAATTTACAATAATTCAACGTGAATCCGAAAGATTTTGGAAGAATTCAAAATATTTTAATCGAATTCAAAGACTTCTACAGAATTCTGCAGAAAGAAGAAAAACGAGAGAGAGAGAGAATCAGGGCTGGTCACTGATTATTTGCAATAATGTACGAATTATCCAGGCTCACTGAAATTATTTGGTCAACGCTCACCAAATTTCGGTGAACATAGCCTTCATTTCCATTTTTTCCATGTACCGAATTTCGGTGAGCCAATATTTCATCTCGATCATGTTTGAATAAAAGAATTGATTTTTTGCAAAGTTATTTTACGGTTCGATAAAACTTGAGCCCATTCGATTTAAATAGAAAAACACATTCGTAATCGCATTTGTGTTTTTTTTTTAATGCTCGAAGCAAGGTGAAGTTACCACCGTAGGAGAAAATTGCTTTTCGGGTTCGCACGCACACTTGCAACTAGATGTTCACCAACATGCGATTTCAGTGCCCTATAGTACCCTAAATGTGCACCGGACCCAACAATGTTTTGGGACTTTTCGATTTGAATTTTGTTTTTGCTATCCGCCATTACAACCCTTCTTAAAATGACAGATAGGATCCGATAGAGACGGATATGATTCGGAATTTCTTCGCATCTATCCGGATTTTTATACGGTATTTGTGTCTGGTTTTAAATCTGGTTCTATGCGGAACTTGGTCGGTGTACACAACTTTTTCTATCTGGTTTTTTATCCCGTTGGATACGAAATATTTTCGGTGTCCAGTAAAGCCCTATATGGTTTTCATCGGATTCTATCCGGATACTTATACCGTTGTTGTGTCGGACTTTTAAAACGGTTCTATACGGAACTTAGTCAGTGTATACAATTTTTTCTATCTGGTTTTTTATCCGGTTATATACGAAATATTGTCGGTGTCCAGTAAAACCCTATACGGTTTTCATCTGATTGTATCCGGATACTTATACGGTATTTGTGTCTGGTTTTAAGTCTGGCTCTATGCGGAACTTGGTCGGTGTATACAATTGTTTCTATCTGTTTTTTTATTTGGTTGTATACGAAATATTTTCGGTGTCCAGTCCTATTTTATTTGGCCTATCTGGTTCTTTATCCAGCTCTATGCGGAATATTTCCGCTGTACATATTGCCCTATGCAGCATTTTGTCGGGCTCTATCCGGATTCTTATACGGTGTAATAAATTTGGATTATCTGGTTTTTTATCCGGCTCTATGCGGAATATTTACGCGGCCCATATTGCCTTATTCATTACAGCAGCTCGAAACAGATAAATAAATTTGCAAAAAAAACTATTTTATATATAATAACTGCACTTAATTTATTTTTGAAATTACGCAATTGCACGCACGGTCACTTACAAACATAATCATACGTATAACGCTATGAAAAATCGCACTCGCTTGGGATTCAAACCCTACCTAAACAACCTAAATCTAAACCGTACGCTCTAGCTAATTACGCTAATGTATCGCTTGGATTTTGTCGACAAAATCTCAGCCAAGCTTTTTCGCTGAAAAGCCAGGGCTAACGGAGGAATATTTTTTCGTTTACACAATTTATATGAATAGGTGGATTTAAAAATGCGTAATAATAATATTTAAATTTAATTACATAATTTTAATTTTAATAGTTAAATATTTAATTTAATTTGTCATTTCTCTTCAAATTGTAAAGCTCCAAAATTTAAAGGATTTATTACTTTTAGATGTATCATAAGTAAAAAATATTTAAATTTTAGTACAATTTTCCAGCATACAAAAAATAATCTAATGATTATAGTTATACTAATCTTATTTAGTAAAACTTTGGAAGTAAGAACAAAAGCAGCTACTGCAAATAATTTATTGGAACATTTCAGTTAAAAAAATTGTTCCAGATAAAAAATAGTTGAACCTGAAATTACTATTCTAACTTTAAAGTTGATCTTGAACATCAAGTCGAAGGCTAGCTGAAATTACAAGTCTTAAAAATGAAACATTTTAAATAATAAAGCTTTTATAAAATTTTACTCAAAGCTAGTAATTATTTATATATTTATATCAAATATAAGAATGCACATTATATCATATAATAAATAGTATAATACATACATACATTGATCAGCAGTTCGAACTCGAAAGTTCATTGCCTCACTACCCGATTCGGGTAGTGTTTCTAGGTGGATATTTACTACCAATGTGGGCCCACCACACCCACGACGGGCCAACAGCACGCAATATTTCTGAACGGTCACCCATCCAAGTACTAACCGCGCCCAACAATGCTTAACTTCAGTGATATAGTATAATAGTAAAATAAATTAGTATAATAAATTACAAACATAGGTAAGTGAAGTAAACGGTGTTTTTTGTTAAATAATTTTTTCATTTTATTTCTGGAACAATATTGTAAGGGTTGCAGTATACAGAATGAGATAAGCAAAAAAATCGACATTTTTTAGGAGAGCGAAACAACATTCTGTAAAATCGAAGTCACCATTTAAAGTTAAAACCTAAGTTTATTCCAGAGCTGAAGTGTTTCTGCATTGAGGCCAAAAAAGTATAATTAAAAAAAATTTCCAGTTCCGAGAAATAAAATGTGGAAGTTCACAATCTCAAAGTGACGGGAACCTCAAATTGAAACAGGCTCGGTTGATGATCACTATAAAAAGTGCAATTTTCAGTTTAAACAAAAAATAAAAATTTGCTCCCGAGATATTGAGTTGCTAAATTGGGAGAAAATGAGTTTTGCCTAGAAAAAGTTAACCAATTCCCAGTAAATCATTCAAGAAATTGGCGGTTCTAATTTCATGGGTTTTGAAAATCGTTCTTAGATAGCGACTAACAATTTATTTTTCAATTTTTTAAAATAATAAAAACTTGCTCTCGAAATATGGGGAGGCTGAATAAGAATAACAGGTTTTCACAGAAAAAACTTATTCTGTTCCGTGAAAATAAAGATATAATATGGAGGTATCGCACTGTAACTGTTGTAAAAGTTTTAAAAGTGGCTTTTGGTAGAAAATGAAGATTTAATATTTTATGTTGGAGTTTGATTACGGTATTTTGATGCGAACAATGTGGAAAATAGCTTTATTGAAGAGTTTTTTCTTTGAAAAAAAGTATATTATTATTTTACAGTATTTAAAAATTTCTAGGAAGAGGAATATGGTCACAAAAAAAGTTTTAAAAAATATAAGAGGTTAGGCATGTAAAAAAAAGAAGACAGCAGACATGTGTACAGAGATCAGGTAACTGGTTACGAATTACCAATCTTTTTATTACTACAATAAAAATGAGATTTCGAACAAATCCTTTAACAAAATGTACTTGATTTTTTAATAATTTTTAATGCAAAAAGCTCACTTTTGCCAAAAATGTCGGCTATCTAGCTTTGTACTGCAACCCTTTATTTAAAAAGCGTATAAACTATATCTTACAAAAAAAATATATTGTCATATTTGAATTTTGTGTTTTGTTTTTCATAAACCCCCAATGTCTTTTTTTAAATCTCTATAATTTTTGACTTAATTGAGATATTCATCGTTTTATTTTCATTTTGATAGCGCTTATTATCTTCTTTTGTAATCCACAAAAAAATATAAAAAAAGGTGTAGTCGAGAATGGCACGAACTCGCGAACTGATGGCGGTAATGCAGCGCTACTGCGCTTGCCCAGATTAAGGTCTATATTAGATGGGAATATGCAAGCTGCCATCTTGGTTCCTCGAGAAATAAAAAATCCGTCTTTTTTATTTGCGTGGTTTAACATACCAAAAAAATGCTCACAGGCAATTTAATGACATATAACCATAAGCTTCAGACCCCAGATATTTAAATTATATTATTTTATTGATAAATATGAGTACTTCGAATAATTTTGAATAGGGTTGTTTCGCAATTTTAGATAAAATAATTTTTCAATACATCATTTTAATCTAAACTCAAGGTGCGTTCTAAAATTTTTGTCTGTTGAGTCGTTTAACACTTCTTCAAGTTTGTATCACGTGAGTGTCACGTGACTCAGAGGTTCTCATAATTATCAATGTGATGATGTGGCTTTGGTGGAAACTAACGAAACTTATGATAAACAGGTTAGGCCACCAAACCGTTTCATTTTCACTCCTCAGATTTCTGCACTTGCGAAGTCACAATTACTCTTAAAATACTCCGATACCATAAATATATCTTTTTTCGGTAGATTTCCGCTATGGGCTTTTACGAAACCTTCCTTTGACATTTTTTAAACAATATTTTGCGACTTATATTTTCGACGTGCAGATAACCAAAACAAAACATCGGCACAGAAAAAGATATTTGAGAATCACTGACATAAGCTGTGATTGGTGAAAAATCCGACCCCTTTGACGTCAAAGGGGCCCTACAATCGACATCGTGATAGAAAATTCATATTTCAACATTAAATTAAAAATAGTAAACAACTGTACGTTCCAACATATTTGAAATTTAAGTTCCGACATAGTTCCTGGTAGGGCTGCATAAGATTCTGTCGGGCAAATAATTCAATTTTCTATTTCCGATGTTCGCTTTAAAGCCGGATAGATTCTGATAGAAAACCGTTTTTAGACTTAAACGAAAACAGTTTTCTAATGTAAGTTCCGACATAGTTCCAGATAGGGTCGCATAGGATTCCGTCGGGCAAATAATTCAGTTTTATGTTTCCGATGTTCGCTTCAAAGACGGATAGATCCAGATAGAAAACGGTGGTTGGACTTAGATGAAAAGAGTCTTCTAACTTAAGCTCCGACAAAGTTCCGGACAGGGCCATATAAAATTCTATTTTCCATATGTCATCCGGATTCAAATCCGGATAGAGTCGCTAGTTTTCCGCTTAAGATTTTACGAAACAAAATATATCCAGATAGAGACGAAATATCCGACGTGGGCTATCCGCACCTTTATCCGGGTTTGTATCTGACTCTATCGGATCCTATCCATCATTTTAAGCAGGGATGCATCCATCGCCCAATTTATTTTCCGGGCAAATTCCGGACAGAGCCGGATAAGACTCCGCCGCGTAAATAATTTAATTTTCTTATTCGGATGTCCGCCTAAGAGCCGGGTAGCGTCGGATAGAACAGCGTTTTTGGTCTTTGATGCATCCATCACCCAACTTAATTTCCGACCAAATTCCGGACAGAGCCGGATAAGATTCCGCCACGTGAATAATTTAATTTTCTTGTTCGGGTGTCCGCTTAAGAGCCGTATAGCGTCAGATAGAACAGCGTTTTCGGCCTTTGATGGAAACCATCACCCAATTTGTTTTCCGACACAATTCCGCAGAGAGCCGGATAAGACTCCGCCGCGGAAATAATTTAATTTTCTGATTCGGATGTACGCCTAAGAGAGGGTAGCGTCGGATAGAACAGCATTTTTGGTCTTTGATGCATCCATCACTCAACTTAATTTTCGAGCCAATTCCGGATAGGGCCGTATAAAATTCCATTTTTAACTTAGTTAAATATAATTTCGTTTTGTGATGCCGAATACAATCCGGATAAAGCCGATATGCTTCCGCGCATGATATTACAAACCGTGTAAGGACCAGATAGGGGCGCACTAGATTCCGAAATGACCTCATTGTGTCAATATTCTCATCGTGAAATCAGGTGGAAATCACGCGTGATGAAAAAAATCACGCGTGAAGTCAGAGCGGATAACAATTGCCGACTCACCATGAAGTCATGTGGAAATCACGCGTGAAAATTTACGCGAGACTCAGACGTGACAAGTACATATCACATGAAACTTCACTGTGCAATCTTTTGCAGATCACGGTGATTTTTTATTTGCGTATGATTTTTCCTTTTCACTTAGCGCTTACCGCGTTCGAATTCAAGATGGTGTCATCTGGAATTCACGTGTGAAAAATCACGCGTGACTCAGACGTGACAAATACATATCACATGAGAATTCACTGTGAAATCATTTGCGGATCAAGTGTGATTTTTCATGTGCCAACTCCCAACTGTGCACGTTCACAGTTAAGAGTGTCCCATCTGTGCACGTGGACTTATGTGTTGGCAACCTGATCATATCAGTTGAGAGGTGCACAGTTGGGAGTCTCCTATCTATGTACGTGCACAGTTGTGAGTGTTCCATCTGTGAACGTAAAACGTTAGTTGAGTACCATCTCTGCACATATAAATGTCAACGAGCACAGTTGGGAGTGTCTGATCTGTGCACGTGCACGGTTGTGCCAGTGGCCAACAACGTGCACTGTTGTAACACCGACCTTTGACGTGCACAGTTGGGCAAGTGTACAGTTGCTCCGTGCACAGTTGTACTCCTCGCAAATTGAGAAGTGCACAGTTGGGAGTATACCATCTGTTCACGTGAGCCGTTGGTAGGGTACCATCTGTGCACGTGCACAGTTGGGAGGCTCTCACCTGTGCACGTGAACTGTTGCTAGGGTACCATCTGTGTACGTCTAATTTTCATCGTGCACAGTTGGGAGTCTCCCATCTGTGCACGTTAACCATTGCTAGGGTACCATCTCTATACGTCGACATTTTGACGTGCACAGTTGGGAGTGTCCCATCTGTGCACGCCAAATTCGAGACATGCACAGATAGCCCGGTGTACAGTTGTGCCTGGGGTCAACAACGTGCCCAGTTGTACCAGTGGCCACGGACGTGCACAGATGGGCTCATGCACAGTTGGTCCGTGCACAGTTGTCCGTCACCCTGTGCCGACCGGTACAATTAGAAGGAATTAGGGATGGGAAATATCGGTAAAATAATGTATCGATATTTTCTGAAAATATATCGATATTATCGATATTTATCGATAACTTCCCCCTCCCTCCACCATCCTAACCTGACTCGAATTAGCGGCTTGGCGATTTAAATTAAAATAATGAGAAACACAAACAGTTTAGAAATACAAGTAGTTTATTGTATGTTTTTTGCAATGAAAAGCAATACAAACAATAGTCTAAAAATACAATAAATTTATTCAAATTACAAATATAATTGAAAGGCGATTGAAGATTTAGTTTTTAGTGTTTTCTAAGGCACTACAAATATTGCTTATTGTAAAACTCGGAGTATTTTATATTTTATATCGCCAGGGTCGTCAAGTCCTATTGTGGATGTGGTGTTCCTAACTAAAAATATATTTAAATATACATTAAATATAGTTATAGTCGATATTTGACTACGTTTTTCTCACAAAATGTACCTACCGTCAGTTTTTCCTGCCACTTTTAGTATTTACGCTGTTAACATCACATTACATTATTATTATTATTTATACTGTACTCGCTGACCTGACACAATATACGATCACAGAAACAAAACGGCAACTTTAGTAAGGTACTAAGTACAAACTCTACAAAGCTTCAATTTCAAACTGACAGTGAATACTGAATAACTGAAAGTTGAAAATGAATCAACTGCGCAATAGTTGCACATGCCTCAAATTCCCGGCCTTTTAGGCTCTGTCCTTATCGCTTGCTTGAGTTTCCACTTGCAAAAAGAGACACAACGGTGATGACGCGGCAGACGAGGAAAATATCGATAAATATCGTTGAGAGAAAAATGTATCGATACTTTTCCATACGGTGGCTTATCGATATGTATCGATATTTATCGACACTTTTCCCATCCCTAGAAGGAATTAAATATATTGAAAACACGTTTTCTTTTGTGGAATAGGAAACTTTGCGGCGGTCGCTATAGAAAGATATTATAAATGAATTAGTTTCGGAGATATCCTATTCTTATGATGGCATTTTAGACAGATGGAAAAATCGCGCATCCAAAAGAATAGAATAATATTCACTATTACGCTGAAATCTGCAAATTTTAATTTTTCTCTATTCAACGCTTATTACCGGAGTAGCCATCTTTATTTAAAAGCCTAGTACACAGTGTCCATGTAGGCTGTCAACTTAAACCTAGTTCACACTACTGTCTAATATGCAACAATTATTCTATGCAGGTATTTTTTGAGTAAATCTGTTTTTTTTTTGTGTGTAAATATAGAAATGGAGCCAAGTGACGCTTCTACAAGTCCGGCTCAATGCAAATTGTATCTCATACAACTCATATTAAATTTTTTACATTCTCATCATTTACCCAGATAACAAAATGTCGACACTGAGCCCACATGGTGCGTGCACGATGTGCAGAATTGTCGACACGTTGTGATGGCGAAAATGCCGACACATGTAACCTCATATGCGTCGCACGTCGTGTCGGCACACTGCCCTTACAATGCAACCGTATATGCGACGCACGTCGTGTCGGCACGCGCGTGCCGGGAAACAGCCCTTGCATAATTAGGTTAGGTTTACAAGCCACGCCATGCAGTCGACAAATAATGGGTCTAACACTCGAGCGATTGGTAAATGAACGTCGAGAAATGGTGTTTTTGACATATATAATTCTTATCACAATTTTTGTTTCGCATTATAAATTTCGGAAGAAAATATATACATAAATAAAAGTTCGAAAAATGTACTGCCCAACCAAATAAGTTTTAAAGTTATTGTAGGAGTTTTCATTTGTAAGAAATACATTTAAACATTCAGAAATACATTAAAACATTATTACGAGCGTTTTATTATCCTTACCCGGCAGCGAGGAAACACAAATGCGTGTGGTGAAACAATTAGACAAAAGCGACGCCGATGTGACTTGCAACTTCCACGCCATGCACACTTAACCTCTTTGTCGACTGCCGGCGCTCACCATATATGATAAAATGATCGCCCGTGCGCTGACAAAGCGGAAAATTCTGCTCTCACATAACACGTGCACTGTGACAGCACATATCGCAGCACGCTGTGCTGCACATCGTGCACACCGAGTGTCCTCACCTCGAGTGAACATTGATCACCCTCAGCTCGTGCATACAGCGAGCTTGCGTTCTTGGCGACACATCGTGCAGCTATAGTGCGCCCTCACGCATTGTTATCTGGGTATGATTGAGAAAGTATTGGCTTAGAATAGTCCTAGAGATCCCCTAGGGAGAGTTGGGACACGTGAATCCCCACCACTCGACTAGGGCCAACCAGAATATGGAAGTCGTCACAACATTTGAACGTATGCTTGAAAAAGCATGCGTAAGGACTAACCTCAACTCAAAGTTGTTGTTTGCTGTGAATGGTAAACCGGTCAAACAAATTTTCTGACAAATTAATTGGATAAATACTCTAACCTCAAAATTCAATTTTTCTATTCTACTCATCAAATATTTATAGACTTGCATACTTTTTCGCTCTATAATGATACTTTTTTTGTGATAGATGTATTATAGAGTTACAAGATATTCAGTTCTAATATTTATTAAGTAAAATGTACAAATTGAGTTTTAGAATTTGATTCCAACATCCTCAGCATTTAAAAATTTCTCAATCACAGTAAAATATTTTTTATATAAGAATCTTTAACGTCCGAGAAGTCGAAAATAGGAGAAAATGAACAACAAATTCGAAACGAACTTTTCGGAATTAAACCATTTCCATCATCAGGGGAACCATATTTACAAAAACAATGAATTAGTTACGAAAGTCCTAGTCAACTTTTGGAGTGACGTTCAAGTTCAATTATGAGTAAAATTTAATTTAAAATCAGCAGTAAAGTTAAATATGAAAGGGTATCCAATTAAAATTTAATATATGAAATTTCATATTTCAATTATCAGAAGAAATCAAAATTTATGAGATGAACAAACCTAGACTCAGACTTATAGCATTTACAAAATTTTAATAATCAATCGTAGTTTTTGTTTTAATCGTAAGAAATAAAATTATTATTAAAAATTTTTATTTTTGAACAAACGACACAAGCTACGGAAAAAATAAATGGACAAATGTTATTCAGCCGAAAAAGAGCTACAAATTCCTTATTCATCATTTTTTCATGGGACTCGTAGTTTTGGTTTTAATCGTAATGAAATAACATTAAAAATTAAAAATTAAATGTTTGGACAAACGACACAAGCTACGAAAAAAAATATACGGACGAAAATTGTTCATCGAACAAAAAAAAAAAGAACTACAAATTTATTGTTATTTTTTTTTAAAGAACGCTTATTTTTTGTTTTATTTGTAAAAATCAACATCAACCATAAAGAAATAAGATTCTGGAAAAACTCCCTGAAGCCGAAAATCAAGTTTTGGCGATGGCGTTTGTCTGTCTGTCCGTCCGTAAACACGATAACTCTCGAAAAAATGAACGGATCAAATGGAGCTTTGGCACACTTTTTTAAGGTCATAAAAGAAAGAACGAGTTTGTTAACCATGCATTCCTTGACCAACGGTTATGGTTTTATCCATCAAAAATGTTATCCAAAAATCGAATCTCCATTTTTACGCCAAACGACGACAGATGCGTGAAATAGGTCGAGGAAAGAATTGAAGCTTTTCAAACTATCTCCAATTTTGGTCTCAACCATTTTTTTATAGGGCTCGCTTTTTTTGGGTTTTATGCATAAAAAATGAATAAGTTGAAAAGTCTAATTTTAAGCTAAACAACTACAGATAAGTAAACAAATTTAGAAGAAGAATTTTAGCTTTTTAGAAGACCTATAATTTTTCTCTCAACCATTTTTTGATAAGACTTAATATTTTGGTTTTATTTTTCGAAAATACTACGTAAAAAATCAAAAATTCAAATTTTGAACTAAACGACGGAAAATACGGGGGAAAGTCTCAATGAGTAATTATAGCATTTAAAAAGTCATACCAGATTGGTTGAAACCATTTTTTGACAGTGCTTTCCCTTTCGGTTTAATTTATCGAAAATACTATGAAAGACTCTCAAATTCAAATTTTGAACCAAACGACGCAAAATACAAGAAAAAGTCTTTCTAGCTTTCTAAAATTTACTGCATTTAGATTTGAAAATCTGGAATTAACATTTATTAGATACTTGACAGTAAATAGTACAAAATAGAATTTGACAATAATAATTTGTCAATTCCAAACAACCAAAATTTCCTGTGAAAAAGTTTGGTCTCCCAAACTGCTCATAAATATTTGATATAATATATTAATATTGATATTTTTTTAAATATTGTTTTGCAGACTTGATAAAATTAATTTATTTTGATCTGTTTCAGGTGGAATTCTGAAAACTTATGTCTTATTCCAAAAGGAAAATCTTATCTTTCATTTCGTAAACATTAAAAAGAAGATTATAAAATCTATGAAAATTGGCCATTTTAATATTTTTAATCGTCACTATATATTACCAGCAGAATTAGTTTCAACTCATTATTAGTTAATATTCTTTGCAATTTAAAATGAAATTGTGCTAATACCTATCTTTTAAATTTCCTTCTGAATATTTTTCAATTGAAAATATTTAAAGTGACAATTTGAAAATTTCCAACTCACGTCTTTTTTCTTTATTCAAAAACTACTTGCAATTCTCTTTATTTTTTTTATGTATAATTTTTTTCTAATTTTAGAGAATTTATTTAAATTGATAGCTTTATAAAATTTACTAAATTGAACTTAAATTAAGTTGCAATCAACATCAGTAGTATAGGGCGACTATGGACAGACTACCCCCTCGCTGCACTATTGGGCCGACCCCATCGCCATGGTGGTGGGACCTACCCCCGCCGCTCTCGGACACCCATTTGGAGACGACTGATGTCGATTTGCGGAACGGTCAGGAAAACACTGCGGGTGGTGCCTTCACCCTCCATGCTACTACCTTCTCCGCATCTCAACATTAGCCATGGAACGGTCGACTTACATATCCCATAATTTTGCCTCCACATTTTACCCAGACTTAGGGCTAGCATCAAAATCTACGAAATGAATTTTGTGCATGCTGGCGTGTTTAAAAATTGTTGGGAAATATGTATTGTGAATGATATAATACTAGAATGTAAATAAACGAATCTAATTATTTGAGCAGCTAGAGGAGAGCTTTTGTCAAATGAGTCCATACATAATAGTAATGAAATATTATATCAATAAAGTGAAATAAATATTGAAATTAGCTACATATTTTCCTTTCATAGATTTGAGCTATTTATTTCAATTTAAACTAAACAAAACTTCCAACTATACTTAACTTTAAACTAAACTAAACTCTAAATTAAACTACACTTTGAGTTAAAAGTCGGTAGAATATTCATCTTATAAACTAACTGGTAAAAACATTCATGAAACTTGACGATCCAACTCAAATCGAGTTATTAATCCGACTTGAAATGTCCAAATTGCATCGATAAGGAATTGTTTTTTTGCGTTGATTTCTTTTCTCCTTGTCGCTCCACTTCTCATTTTGATGTAGACTTCGAGCTGCATTTCTTTAAAAATCTTGATTAAATTGAAAATGTTCGGATTGGGCGTGTAAAATTCAGCGTTTAATTTTTAATGGTACACTTCAAAACCGTTTGCCCAAAGTTCATGAGGGCTAATGTTGAGACGCGGAGAAGGTAGTAGCATGGAGGGGGAAGGCACCACCCGCTGTGTTCCCCTGACGGTTCCGCAACTCGACTTCAACTTTTGCAGACGTCTTAAGGTGGCTCGATCCGACTACTACTCCCGCTATCGAACACTTGTTTGAAGAGTGACTTATGAGGGTATAACCTGACACGCCCTATCTGTGTTATTCTGGTTAAATCGTTGATGAAATGTATCCGAAACTGACTGGAAAGCTGAATAGATGTCAATTAACGATATTTTAACCTATGTGCCCGGTAAGAAGAGAAGAATTCAAAAAAATTCAGAATCTGAATTCCCATTAATACGTGAATTTTCCTTCATCGAAAGTTCCACCAACGAGTAGAAAAAAAAAGCAAAACCTATTCCTTTTAATTGACTTATAAAAATTTAATGGAAGTGTATTGGGAGGAATTAAAAAATGGAGGAATGCAAAAGAAAGAATAGAAAGAAAGAGAATAATGTCACTTTGAAAACGCAAAAGCTAGTCTTTTTAATCCACTCAGAAAAATTTAATGAAAGCGTATTGGAAGGAATTAAAAAGTGGAGAAATGTCAAAGAAAGAATAGAAAGGAATAGAATAATGTAACTTTTAAGGTCAAATTGTGAATTGAAATAAATGCATTTTTAAAATAAATAAGTATTGTATTTGGGTAAATTATGTGAACATTTTTTTATTAATCTATCGAACAGAAACATATTTTGACTGATTTCATATGAAATCTGTCTTGGAACACGCACTACTGCTGTGCAAATTTGCATGGATTGCACAGCCACACAAAAAAAGTATACTGAGTCAAAAAAACGGTCTATATAACATTGTAGTAATATTGTTCCAGCATCGTCGAAATCCAAATTTTTTTAATTTTCTGCTTACCATTTTTTTTGTTTTACTTTGAATTTTTGGTTTTGGTTAAATTTTTTCAACTTGACTGCTAAACATCTGAAATCGTTTTTAGGGTTAAGACAATATAAAATATTATAATTACAATCACTCCATCGTTATGGTAGACAAAAAAATTGAAATTTCCAAACTTATATTCCACAAAAACGAATAGAAAATATGCAAGTGCAGATATTTTGTGGACAGATTAGAAGGAATTAAAATAATCGAAGATGAAGCATGTCAGAATGAAATTAAAAATAACCATGACAAAAAAATGGAAATTTCCAAACTTATGTTGTATACGGAGCAATAGAAGCCACGTAAGCGCACACATTTTGTGGACGGATTAGAAAGAATTAAATTAATCGAAAATACAGTATGTAAGTATGGAATTGAAAATAACCATGAGAGGTGTGTCTACTGCTCGCATTAAGAGGAATTAAAAAAATGGAAAATATGTTCGCCTGCATGGAACACAACAAAAGTGGCAATCGTTAAGGAAATAGAAAAGAATTGGTTTCGTAGATAAACCTATTCTTTCGTTGGGCACTTCTCCCGATGGAAAATTAGCACATTCAAAAAAATTAAATAATGCTCACTCTTTCGTTTATATCTGAAAATATTAATTTTTCTCTATTCTTCTCTTCTTACCGGGTGTATTAGTCACACTTATATCGTATCTAGTTTAAGCCCTTGTAGGTCGCTGGAAAGCATTAAGAAGTCCTTTTTAACTCACGTTACATACTTATTGACCTTCTGTCAGAAGTAAATTTTTCTTAGAGGCGTGCAAAATTGATTGCATCCGGAAGCTGAAAAAGGTTGTAGACGAATTTCCTTACCTACAAAGTTATACTTTTTCAAAAATAGCTAACCAATTTAAAGCTACTGCATATTTATTGAGGGAAATATAATGAGTAGACACATGTTGACATGCGATTAAAAAGACATATTTTTTATACAATGAAAAATTTCAAACAAACAAAATTTTATTACATTTCTACACTTATTTTAACTCTCTAGTTGTATATGATTCCTTTGAGGAGATTCGTACGTACACGAGAAGTCAGGTGAGTTAATAAAACGCCACCAATTTCATGACATACAATGTCGAGTTAATAGTCGTTGAACGTCGACGATAATTGTGCATGAAGAAAATCTTTGTAATAATTATTTTTCTCTTTTTTCACGACGTTAAAAATAAATTGCTCAAATGGTTCGGGTAACTTTTCGGAAATGCAATGATCAGTTAGTAATGTTACAATTGAGCCGCTGGATAGTGCAAGGACATATAAAATTCACATGACCGTCTTTAAAATCGATTTTGAAAATTAAATTTTTGAAACATATGGCCACGAAATTCCCTACTAAGCCATATGTTTCAAAAACTTAATTTTCAAAATCGATTTTAAAGACAACAGGGGTCAACCGGAAATGCCATGTGAATTTGTTATGCCCTCACACTATCCAGCGGCTCAATTGTAACATTACTAACTGATCATTGCATTTCCGAAAAGTTACCCGAACCATTTGAGCAATTTATTTTTAACGTCGTGAACAAAGAGAAAAATAATTATTACATAAGAGTGGGTTTTTTCATTGCAACAGCAGGTACATACACTTTTTATTGCTTCGCTTCACAAGTATTTTCACTATTTTCAGATTCTGCAACAGGTCCAGGTATACTGTCGAAAAGAATGGTCTTTTCTCCAACAGACGTTGTAAATATCACTTTGTAGTCATTTATCTCAAAGGGCTCAGTGTGATTTTATGAGGGCCGTTTGTCCTTTTTAAAATAATCGTGGATGACATTGATCTGTTGCAGGAATTTCGTCCACGTTGGCACTCCAAACGTGATTCCTTGTAGTTTGTTAGTAACAATTTTGACAATTAGTTCAAAACCTCCATCGGTCTGTAGTTACAATTCAATAATTACATTCTTACTGCAACAATTATTGAGATCGTATAGTGTAGTTGAGAAAAGATGCTTGGTTGTCCTACGTGCTCTCTAAATCTGAATCAGTGAAAAGTCACTGATTGTCAGTGAAATCTCACTGATTCAAATAGCTAGAATCCAGTCACTGACAACCAGTGAAAAGTTACTTATTCATTCAGTGAAAGTTTCACTTTTGAGAGTTGACAGCACTGCACCACGTCAATTTAGCAGTCATAATAAAATAAGATTTTAGTAGATTCAATGAAATAATCATAGTAAAAACTTAAAACCCATAAATGTTATCAAATATTAACAAATGTGAAAAGATTTAATCCTTCTAAATGACAAAAACCTCACATATTTATTTACTTTCAAGATTCGACTATCATGTACACACCTGTCAAGTAAGTACTTTTTATACGAGTTAGAGTATATTTTTCCCTCAGAAAATTCAGCACACTTACAGTACGAAAATTCAAAAATTTATTTCTTAAAAAAATTATTTTTGCTACTTGAGTAAAATAATAACAACAACGCTTTACTTTAAAACTTACAGGTTATGTCTCGCATTATTCACTCTGGTGTTACTGAATTGATTAGTGAAAAGTTCGGAATCACTGATTAATCAGTGAAATGTCCAACTACTATTTCAATCAGTGAATTTTTCACTGATTCATATTTCGAGAGTGAGGCTCAACTTCTGTCATGTGAACTTTTTTTGTTTTATTGCTTGAAGAAGAATTATCATCACCATTGTTTTTAATAGATCGTAAGGTGATAATATTTACAATGTCTGAGCCTGTCGATTTCAACATATTTTTAGACATTGCACTTATTGTGTTTAGAGATACAGAGGAACCAATACACGGACAGCTATAGACGCAACTTATGTATCAAAAGGAACAGATACAAAGTAGTGGGGTGAAGACGTGTCTCAACACGCTTCATATAGTGTTTTTGAACTATAATGGTTGTCAATTAGGTAGTAGGACAAATCCACAGAAGTGGGGACAATTGTAAAAGGGTAGGGGGAGATCAATTTTAAAATCAGATGGAGAGAGGAGAAAAATAAACTAGTCAAGAAGGAAATTGTTTAAACATTCAAATGATTCAATAATTATTTGATAAATTTTTGTAATCATATATTCATGGAAATATTATATATATATTAAATAAATGTTTTGGTTTGAAAATATAATACATATGCTGGAAAGCTGTATGGATTCGTGAGAACGTCTATTAATATATGTTTAAGGGTCATTTCAAGAGTGTTGGTGGTGTGACCATTGACAGAGGAGAGGAGATGGACCCATTTTCCTTGCAAGAAAGTCACAGTCTCCCAAGAAAATCAGTTTAGACCTTGCCTTTGCTTATGCAACACTGTCCCTAGATAACCACGCGAGTTTTATAGTGATTCGATAATTCCTAAATTTAAAAGTGAATTAAGAGTGTTTAATAAAAAAAGTGAGTGAAGTGCGTTTAGTTCAAACTCAAACTGCAGTGGCTGGCTTGGAGGCTTAGAAAACCTAAAAAATGATGCAGTGGAGGCCATGAACAAAGAGGTAGTTGTCCGCTGCATTCCAGTAGCACTAAAAATGCGACACTTACTGGACATTGCAGTCGAAAGTATAAAGGAAACAGTAGGTTAGTAAAGAATTAAATCTCATTTATTTTTATACTTTCTATCGCTGTTCGATAAAAAAAATTCAAAATGTTTTTTTTTTTTAATTACAAATTTAATTATTTGTATGATTTTGAAATAATAAATTGATGTTTTTCGCTAGAGAATTATGCATCACGAATGACACTCCATCAATCCTCCAAACCTACACGGGGATGATGATGATGAGGTGGACACAGTTTCGGTGGAACGCGATCCATGAATAAAAAGTGCAAAGGCCTCAACTAGCAAAAATGCTAAACATCCAACTCTAGAGGTAAATCTGGAAAGTGACGACGACATGCCTACTACTAGTAGAAAGAATATTCAACTTCAGTAGCAACACCATCAGCATCAACAACGTCAGTAGCAACAGCAACTACTACAACAATAGCAACAAATACAGGCTAGATTTAAAAAATAGAAAAGCGGGAAGCTGATGAGGTGATAAATATAAAAAATCGAGGCTAAACATGCGGCAGCGAAAATATTTAAAGAAAAAGCTGCAGAAAGAAGAATGAATGTGAGGAAAATAGAGAAAACCCTTAAAAAGCAGACAATCTCGATGTGAGAAGGGAATCAATGGAGCAGAGACAGGTAGTCCAGGAGAAGAGGACGAAAAAAATCCTGGATGCCTGGAATGCCAGAGCACCGTGCAGGACATAGTGAGTGTCCAAGCTGGTGCAGGACAGCAGCCTGTGGCTGTCAACAGTGAATCGCTGCAGGTTCCTGAACCCTATAGAGTGACACATGTCAACATTGTTACCTCAGGTTCCGGGACCATCCAGAGCACCAGAACTAGCAGCAACATACAGCCTGGACGATGCACAAGGTAGGAATGAGAGAGTGAAAGATTTACCGTTCATAAAACCAATTAGTGAAAGTTTAGAGTATATTATGAAATTCGGGTTGTACGGTTTAAAATTAAAATTTCTCCGCCCGGCGAAAATAAACCCGTGGAAATAAAAAATTAATTATTTGTCTGGTGCAAAGTTGCCAAATAGTAGAGAGTCATAACATTCAACTAATCGTCTTTTAGTGTACACCGTGTGCTTCTATAATTTAATTTAATTGACTGTGACTTCTTGATAACGAGATCACAGATTGAGTCAAAGTTTATCATTTCAGATTTTTTATAGTTTAAATTGATGCTTTTTGCTTTGCACACACTGTGGTTTTTACCAGCCCTATGCATTGACGTTAGTTCACGCAGCTTCTTGGCGTAAGCTGAGTTGTAGGTGGCGTTGGGTGGCATGTAAACCTGGATTTATCAACAAAGACATGGCAGATGTACAGGGAGGCTCTTTTTTTTACCATTTTTAGCAAATAGAAAGTGTTTTGACAAATGATTTTAATTCTAAATTATGGGGGAAATTAATAAGGAAAAAGACCCCCCCAAAAGAAAAGAAAATTAAGAATATGGGAATAGTGGAAAAGAAAAAAAAGCAGAAACCGGTGTATAGCTCCGGGATGTACTTCGGGTTATGATTCTAATCCTGCGAAAGTTAGGGGTTTTCTTCTGCCAAAAGGTGAAGAAAATGTCAAACTGTGGCAGAAAGCAATACGACGCGACTATATAATTTTAAAATCGGGTCATAAAGTGTGTAAGTTGCATTTTGCGCCGAAAGATATTTTCTTGGAACGAGAAAAAAAAACAGCTGATGGAAGAACTGTCCTCGGAGTAGTAAGTTTATTGTATTTATTTTTTATTTGAAAACGTATACATACATACATACATTGATTAAAATTTCGAACTCGAAAGTTCATTGCCTCACTACCCGATTCGGGTAGTGATTTGAAAACGTATACAATTAATTTTGTTTATTTTCATTTTTCACATAAACTTATTTTAAAGTAAACTAAATATTTTATTTATAATTTTATTTTTTAATTGGATTTAGAGGTTAAGTATGTATTTTATACGCGGAGTTTATTTTTAATTATATATATTTTGTCAATTTGAATTGAACAAATATATAAATAAAAATAGACACTACATATTCAGCATCTAATTGCAATTTAATAATAAAATTATAAATACAATATTTAGTTTACTTTGAAATATTTTTAAACTAAATAAAACTAAATATTATATTACTAATTTTATTATTAAATTAGATTTAGAGGCTGAATACGTGTGTTTTTTTATTTATATATTTTTCAATTTAAATTGACACTATGTATTCAGCCTCTAAATCCAATTTTAATAATAAAATTATAAATAAAATATTTAGTTGTTTTTTATTAGTATATTGTGCTACAAGTTGAAAAAGCGAGAGATTTAAAACGAGTGTGAAGTTAGCTATCCGAACGGAGCGAGAGTGACGCAACAACGACAATGGCAATTATCAAAACCATGGCAAAAACATGGCAGTAATAAGAAGCTGGTTCTCACAATTGAATAGTTGGCCCATAAAGTTGAGGGCTTCAAAATTTCCGATTTTTCGTGAAAAAAACCAAGCACAGTATTTTCGGAGAAACTGACCGTGTTTTTTTGCTTTTGCCAAGTGACAAAAGTACATACAAAATACACAAATCGAGACTTTTCAGGAAATTGATTTTAGGTTAGGGACGAGAGTGGGAAAATAGAATGAAGTTGGCTGCGCACGATGCACGAGTACACCCGAGGCAGCACGAACCCACCCGAAATAACATTTACTTTTTCCACTGTGCCTTACTTTTATCACTGTCCATTTACTTTTTCCACTGCATCTGTCCACTTTTTTCACTGTTGCTCGGAAAGGTCGGCACTGCGCATGCGCCACGTCATCGACCAAAAATCGGTCACTTTTTACACCAAAAACAGGTGGAAAAACTGGCGTATTTTGTGAATGGCCCCTTATGACAGCTGCTTCGACAAATTTCATTTCTTTTATGTGCCAGAAGGTAAAGAAAATGTGAGAGCCTGTTAAAAAGCCATCCAAAGAGAAAATTTTGTTGTAAAAGCGGAACACGGCGTGTGCGAGAGACATTTTTTTAAACAAGATATTTCGTGGGCGCGAAAAGCATTTGCAGAAGATGGAGTCACTGTTCTGGAATTGGTAAGTCTAAATATAAAATATTTATATTTACAATAATTCATTGTTGCTCAATTTTATGGTAATAATATTATTATTATTTATATAGTAATTGGCAATTAATGTTTCCAGATTTTTTTTGAACTGTTTGTGATACATTAAATATAAGTGGCACCGCGCCATTTTGGAAAATACTTTCATAGAAATATAATTTTAACTAAATTAAACTATGTCTTTATTTTGAAGAATTCTTTCGTAGGAATATGAAAAATTCAATAATGCATTTGTAATAAAAAACACGGAACTTTTTATCTTAATCTGAAAAGATATATTTATTTTAAAAAATCTCCCCGCTTCGCGGGCACATTATCATCGCGAGGCTCGCTTCGCTCGTAAGTTTGAGCGCGCCCAGGGCGCGCGGCTGTTGGATTTCGCACTTCACGCTCGATAATGTATTCACCTCGCGCTACGCGCTCGGACGTATTTACAACGTGCTTTTCGCTCGGTTCCTCTAGATTTTTGAACTTCGTGTTCGAATTCGATGAAAAGAAAAAGTTTTATTTGCAAATATTATAAAATTATCAAAACCTCTACATGTGAAGTGATTGTTTTTGTTTTTATTTTAGACTGAAAAGGAACTTTATTTACTTAAGGTTTTATCGACCTCAAGGAACACATTCTCATTCAGAGACTCGCACTTCGCGCTCGATATTTGATTTGAAAATCATTTGAACCTTGCGTTCCACACTCGGTTCGGTGCACTGTGCATCGTATGATAGAAACAAAAGCTTGAGCGCACTTACGGCGCGCGATTTGGTCGTCGCGCTTCGCACTAGGAAATACATTGATCGCGCACTTTATGTTTCGCGTTATATAATCTTCATATACAAATTACTCAATTTGTATTTGATTTCAAATGAAGAATAATGATATAATTTAGGCGACAAATTTTATTAGTTAAAATGTTATTTTAGCTTGTGCCGTTTTTCAAAAAAGTTAATTTTTTTCATGTTGAATGTATTCTTATAACCAAAAAAGATTACAAATTTGTAAATCTTTTTTGAATCTACAATTTTTGTTCATTCATCTGTTTTCGTAACTTGCATCGTTTTTCCAAAAATTTGATTTTTTTACTGTCAATGTTATTTTTACGAATAAAACAAAAACTACGCATCCTATCAAAACATGATTCATAACAAATTTGTACCTCAAATTCATATCAAAAGTCAATAATAAAAAATTGGTATATCTTTTTCAGGTGCACAATTTTGGTCAATTCATCTTTTGTCGTATCTTGCATAGTTTGACAGCAAAATGGAATTTTTGATTTTTGATTATTTTTTTGTGCGATCAAAATTTGAATTTTTGATTTTTCAGAAAATTCAAAACGTTGTTATGAAAATCATGTATGGTGTTTAAAAAGCAACGTTTTTCTCCTTTCGACTTCTTTTTCATATCGTGCGTTTTTTGGGTAAAAATGTTCATTTTTGTTTGTTCTTTGGAATTTTGAAAACGCTATAACTCCGGTATTTTTTCTTTATTAAAAAAAGTAATTATGATTTTTTGTTCGTCTTTTTGAGTACTACTAATAACCGTACATTGAATTTTCAAATCTTGAAAAAAGTGGTCTCAAAAATTTTCAAAATGTGCTCACTTTTTGAATTTTTTTCCAAATTTGCTGGCTAAGGAACTTGGCCTTCATTTTAGGACACTTTAAGAGTGTACCAAAGGCCAATCCAATCTGTTAATTTATTCGAAAGTTATCGTGCTAAAACGTGGACATTTGATAATAACGG
>CAKNYM010046471.1:0-81740 GCA_932195095.1 Andricus curvator | reverse complement strand
TAGAAAAAAATATTAATGGTTGAAATTGCTTATTTCACAATAGGCATTTAGGGTTTTATGTTTTTGCTTTCTCTTTAGGTCAAAGTTGCAATTCTTGCTTACGCTTAATGTTGTAGGGCTCCTTTTATTCCTTGAATGATTCTCTACAAATCTCTTTGGATAAGTTTATATAAAAAAATTATTAATAAAATTAACAATAGTACGATTCCTAAATACAATTTTTTAAATAAAAACGTACCGAGGACGTTCGTAGAGAATCTTGAAACTAATAAAGTAAGATTGATAACAACAGGATTAAAAAAGAAATGCAGCTTTTACTTCAAGAGAAAACATAAAACTATAAATAACTGTTGTTGAATAAACAATTTTAACCTGAAATATATATTTTTTTAATTTGGCCTTCAGTTCTCTTCCAAACTTAGTTACAATTAACAATAAGAATATTGTCCTTGATTGTATTAATCATTTTTAACAATGTTCATTTTTGAAATTGAGATAATTACTGTACATCTTTAAGGTTCAAATGGATTTACTGATGTTGTAAAAAATCAAAAAATAGAATAAGTCTATGTAAAAAAAATTGAACTATTTTTAATTTATAGAAAGAAGATGCTCCTGATCAACGTTAAGTTTCAACTGCGTTTAATAATACTGTAAAAATATAAAAGAATTAGTTTAGGCATAGCTAATTCAATTATTTTTAGTTTATCCAAAGAAGTAGCTTATCAACATAGAGTGGAAGGCGGTTATCAAATAAGTCCAGAACGCGATGACAGATCGCATAATTTTTGACTGTCTTTTACAACATTTTAGTATGAATGACGCATTTCTTACAGAAAAAGCCGTAGAAATAACATATTTTCTCGAAAATCGGCCATTGCTTGACAAACAGCGTGCAAATTTGCCTGCCATTTCGCAGGTGGAAGGTGTTGTGAATAAACAGATGCTAAATAAAATGGCACGTCAATGCATCACCATGGAGGAATTGATAAACGCGTATCGAGATAATGGTCGCCAGGGGATAGCATTATGTTTAGGAGTTCGAGTGAAGAATAAGCCCCGAAGTACAACAAATAAGAGAATCATCGACTCTGTAACAAATTATCTACGGCGTATTGTATCTGGTTGAGCAAAGTAGTTTCTTGTTAATGTGAAGGATGTATACTGATTATCTTTGGTTCTAAAATGATGTATAAAATCGAGGAAAATATTCCCATTGAGAATTGTAACTGATTTTGGAAGAGAACTGCATGCAAACTTTAGAAAAAAATATTAATGGTTGAAATTGCTTATTTCACAATAGGCATTTAGGGTTTTAAGTTTTTGCTATCTGTTTAGGTGAAAGTTGCAATTCTTGCTGATGTATAATGTTGTAGGGCTCATTTTATTCCTTGAATGATTCTCTACAAATCGCTTTAGATACGTTTATATTAAAAAAATTGTATTGAAAAAAAATATTAATAAAATTAACAATAGTATGATTCCTAAATATTTTTTTTTTAAAATAAAAACATACCAAGGACGTTTGTAGAGAATCTTGAAACTAATAAAGTAAGATTGATAACATTAGCATTAAAAAAGAATTGCAATTTGTACTTAAAGACAAAACATACAACCATAAATAACTATTGTTGAATAAACAATTTTGACCCGAAATATATATTTTTTTATTCAGCCTTCAGTTCTCTTCCAGAATCAGTTAAAATTAACAATAAGAATATTTTCCTTGATTTTATGAATCATTTTCACCGAAGAAGATGCTCCTGGTCAACGTTAAGTTTCAACTGCGTTTAATAATACTGTAAAAACTATACAAGATTTAGTTTAGGCATAGCTAATTCAATTAGTTTTAGTTCATCCAAAGAAGTATATTATCGTCAACGATAAGTTTCAACTGCGTTTAATAATACTGTAAAAAATAAAAATAAATTAGTTTAGGCATGGCTAATTCAATTATTTTTAGTTTATCCAAAGAAGTAGCTTATCGTCAACGTTCAGTTTCAACGGATTTTAATTCACACGAAAAATGAAATAAATAATCGTTCAGAAAATTTATACTTGTTTTTTTTAATCCCTCTTTTTATAATGCGAGGTCATTTGAAAAACTTTCGAAATTGCGAATACATTTTACTTGGACTTAAATGAAAATTTTAACTTTATAATTATTTATTTTTCAATATTTATTGTGATAAGACGATCAGAAAAACCTTTGTATCATTCAACGAAAAAAAAAAAAATATATATATATATATATATATATATATATATATGTGAAGGACCCTCCGTAGGTTCATGTACAGGAATATTCATGTCGGACAGAAGTAGCATAGGATCCTTCAGAGATATTTTTGCGAGTATCCCACCTGCTCAGGAACCTGTACAGGATCCTTTATAAATACTTTTTGCAAATGTGTTCCACTTGCACAGAAACCTGTACAGGTTCCGCCCTAGGGGATTTCTTGCAACAACGTGCACGATAATGCAGGAACCTGTACAGGTATTTGAATACCAAGGTTTCTCTACAGGAACGTGCGCAAGTTCCCTCGCAGAACCCGCGTGAGGAACTGGTGTACCAGGAACCTGTGAAAACAGTTTCCTATTGTTTAGTGGTTTATATAGGGCGTTGATATCTGGGTCTAACCTTCCCCCCTTTCAAGAACGGACCATTGCATTGGCAGGCGTGCACGTGAGAGCAAGAGAGCAAGAGAAAGAGCAAGAAAGACGTTACCAGAAAAGCTAATTTTCTTTCATAAAATGTTATCTAGTTTTTGTAAAAGTATTGTTCCACTGCGTAGGCAAAATTCACAACTGAAAATAATTTTCAAACAAATTTCCCAGCGCCATCTTTGCCTTAATTTACCAAGGATGAAAGTTATTCAAACAATCTTTCATTGTCATTAGTTTTCTATACACCGTTCAAGGTATTTCGAAAAATTTTCTGAAGAAAAATTAGTTTCGAGGGAAATTCTCACCACAAAATTATTCTTTAATTTTAATTAAAACTAAAAAAATTTTTGTAGTGAAACAAATTTTGAACGCAAAATAATACAAAAAATGTGTGAAACTGTATGCAGGGAAATAAACAAAACATAATTCTAATTAAAAATATTATAGTGCGAACACTTTATCATGAAAGGAGAAAGTTTCCTGGGTCACTTATAAATTCAATAAATATTTTTTTGTGTCTAATGGTTTATATGTATAGGGTGTAGATATGCTGATCTTCCCCCTCGAAGAAAAACTATTGGCATGTGTGCACGTAAGATGGAAGGGTGCTGACAATGCTTAAACCGGTTTAGCGGGGTTTATTTGGTATAAACCGGGTGTTCAGCAGAGCTGGGCAGTATTTCACAAAAATTGTATTTGAGGTATCTGAAGTACAAACTACATTCAGACAAAATACATTTGAAATGCATCACGGGGAAAATACAATTAGCTGATGTAGTTGAAATACAGCTACAAAATCAATTTGAGTATTTTGAAATATAATTTGAAATATATGTAAGAATTGCATTTTGTAGTTGAGGTATTTTTTGTATTTTCTTGAAAATACTTTCTAATATCAGCATATAAAAATTATATTACAAATCTCTAAATTTTATAATAAGTCTAGGAGTTTTATGATCAAAGAGTGGGAGTGAAAAAGAGTGATAAAGAGAGGAGATAGTAGGCAGATAGAGAGAGCAGAGAATGATGATGATGAGAAGAGGGGCGGTAAGTGGCGGCTAGGAGAGGGGATGGGAGAGGGAAGAGCGGAAATCAATTTGAGGGAAGGCTGGGGGGGGTAGTAGAACCCTACAATACGATACATAGAGCTGCGCAGTACCCTGATGTGGTGCATTAAGCTGCGCAGTAGAGTCCTACAGTGTGCAGGGCTGCGCAGTAGAAATTTATAATGAATGGAGCTGCGCCGTAAGTCCCGGAGAACGTGGGAATGCATAGCTGACACGTCTGGTAAATAAGTGTGCACAGTAACTACCTACTACATGTAGGATTGCGCAGTAGATATGCACTGTGCACAAGGCTGCACATTTGAGAAATCCGATATGTAGGGGTGCTCAGTAGAGAGAAATGACTCGTACATCTGCGCAGTGCAGTCTTGCAGTACGAAGGCGTGCACAGCAGAGATGTATGGTCCGTACAGCTGCACAGCGCAGTTCTGAAGCACATAAAGCTGCTCAGTACCCTTATGTAGTGCACTAATCTGTGCAGTTGAGTCCTGTAGTGCGCAGCTCTTTGTACCATAAATACCTACTGCGTAGCTCTATGTTCTATAAATACCTAATGTGTATCCCTGTATATCGTAGGTATCTACTGCGCAGCCTTATTACCATATGTCTCTATCACGCAGCCTAATTTATTACAAAAGTATACTGTGCAGCTCTATGTCCCACGAATAACTTCTGCGCAGATCTATGTCCTATAAATGCCTACTGCATATCCCTACATATCTTAGATATCCAATGCGCATCCTATTTTATCACAAAAGTGTACTGCACACCTAAATGCCCTATAAA
Organism: Andricus curvator; assembly: GCA_932195095.1. Classification (NCBI taxonomy): domain Eukaryota; kingdom Metazoa; phylum Arthropoda; class Insecta; order Hymenoptera; family Cynipidae; genus Andricus; species Andricus curvator. Next base: position 77,223 of record CAKNYM010046471.1, on the reverse strand, counting down.
TACTCACTGCGCAGCTCTATGCCTCATAAATACCTTCTGCGCATCCCAACGTATCGTAGGCATCTACTACGCATCCTTCCTTACCATATGTATCTACTGCGCATCGCTACGTACTCCAGGACTCTACTGCCCCCCCTCAGAATTATGCCCCTCCTCTTTGCCACTCTTTTGTACTCCCACTCATTGACCATGAAATTCCTAGACTTATTATACACTCTAGGGATTTGTAATATAATTTTTATATGCTGATACTAGAAAGTATTCTCAACAAAATACATAAAATACCTCAACTACAAAATACAATTCTTACATGTATTTCAAATAATATTTGAAAATACTCAAATGTATTTTGTAGCTGTGTTTGAACTACATCAGCTGAGTTGTATTTTCCCTGTGATGTATTTCAACTACATGGTGCTGAAATACATGTATTTCAGTAATGTAGTTGAGGTATATTGTGCCCAGCTCTGGTTTTCAGGTATAAAACAGGTTTCAACATGTTAGAAACGGAAAAATCAATAAAAGGAATAAAAAAATTTTAAGGGAAGGCTTTACCACAAAAGCAAATTTTTTGGCTTCATCTGAATAATGTTCAGAACGAATTTCTAGAAAAATGTATGCCAAAAAATTAAATATAATTCATGGAAAACGCGTTTTCACACAAAGTTCCAAAAATATAAGACAAACTTCAATGAAATTTTCGGAAGAATATTTCAGAAGAAATTTAAAAATAATTTTCTCAAAAAATTTTGCCTAATATTCTTTTTTAATGTAAACAATTCTTATACTTTTAAAATATTTTAGAACTGTTTTAACGTTATACTTACCCGGTTAGTTTTACAGGAATAAAACAAAAACTACACATCCTATCGAAACATGATTGATAACAAGTTTGTACCAATTCTTTGGATGAACAAATTTTGTTTCTCTCATTTTTTTCGTAGCTTGTGTTATTCGTCTAAAAATTTAATTCTTCTATTTTAATGCTGTTTTTTACAAATAAAACAAAAACTACATAAATTGACAGCAAAATTGAATTTTTTATTTTTCATTACTTTTTTGTGCGATCAAAATTTGAATTTTTGATTTTTCAAAAAATTCAAAAAGTTGTTATGAAAATATTGTAGGGTGTCAAAAAAATAGTATATTACACTAACGAGATTTCAACTTTCGGCCCGCGTAGTGTATACGATTTTTCTTCATAGCCGGTCGAAAGTACGTTATTAATTTTACTTTTTTTGACTTTAAATGTTGATAAGCATGTTATTGATGCCTGCCCCCGACATTTGCGGCACGAGCGAAGCGAGTGCTGCTGGTCGTGGGGGGCAGGCATCCAATACATTCGAAGAGTCAAGTTTAATAATATTTTTCTAAAATAAATTAATTCCACTTTGTTAAAAATGTCTGTATAGCTTCCACTTTTTGTATGAATCGTAAACAAGATTGTAACGATCAACAGACTTCTTTGGCAACGTATCTGTATTTACTATCAATTGTGCTTCTGCATCGAAATTTCTCACAACATCTTCCTCGTCTAAGGAATCATCAGATGACAACGTATTATTCATTTTTGCTGGGTTTTTGAATTAATATTCAATTAATTGACGACAAAACAGCTACTTCTAAGGTTAGAGGTAACAACAGCAATGACAGAGGTTAACAATTAGTATAATACACATGAGAAATTCTTTCCTCCCGCCGTTATAGAGGGCACGCGTGTACTTTCCACAGGGAGTAAATGTCAATGAGAAATTCTTTCCTCCCGCCGTTATAGAGGGCGCGCGTGTACTTCCCACAGGGAGTAAATGTTGAACTTTCGTCTCTGATATTAGGGACGAAAGTACGTACTTTCGACCGAGGTATGAAGAAAAAAGTTTTTCTTCTCCTGACTTTTTTTTATATCGTGCGTTTTTCGGCTTAAAATGTTCATTTTCGTTTCTTTTTTGGAATTTTGAAAATGCTATAACTCCGGTAACTTTTTTTTTTATCAGGAAAAGTCATGAGGATATTTTGTTCCTCTTTTTGCGTACTACTAATAACCTTACATAGAATTTTCAAATCTTTAAAAAAAGTGGTCACAACATTTTTCAAAATGTGCTCACTTCCCAGTGGGAAATTTACAACTGGCGCAGCATTGGGTCAGTACTGGCCAGAGTTTGACAGCATTGGCGTGGTGCTGGTAGCCAATACTGGCGTCGATGTGGCGTAACCTTGGGATGATAACGCTGTTTAGTACTGATTGCCAACTTCGGGGCTGTACTAAAATACTGTACTGGGCATTAGTATTGGCTCAGTAATGACTATAAGTACTGTGATTTAGTACTGGGACAGTCGTGGGTATATAAGTACTAATGAAGTACTGGAAGTAAGTATTAGCACAGTATGGCAAATGAGTACTGTCAAAGAAGCCGGAGGAGTACTGGGCACCAGTATTGGCGATGTAGTGGGATGAGGCAGAAATGATAATTATGTTCAGTACAGACTACCAGTATTGCTACTGCACTATCGGCCTTCGCGATTTCCAGCTTTGCTTTCAGACATGACATATGTGACATATTTTAATTCTTAAAGAAGAAAATAAACGGAATTTTCATTTTGGAGATGTAAACATTCTAAATGACAAAGAAGTTCATATCAAAAATTTTTTTGCTGTAAAATATTTAAAAAATGTATTTGTCTGAATCTCTAAGGAGCATTAAAAAAGGAAAAACGTTTAACACATTTCCACATGACACATGCATGATTTCAGCCTTTTTCGATGCCTATGAAGCGGGGCTAAAGCTCTACTTTTTACAGACTGAAAAGTGGCATCCGTAATTTATTATTTATGCCGTTTATTACAGTCTGTTCTACGCCAGTACCATGCCAGTAGTCCACCGAGGTCCGGCAAAAAAACATCAGAAAAGAGTTCGCCTTTTGTTAAAATTTGTACGACACCAGTATTGCCCGGGCCCGCACAAAGTCGTGAGACAATAGTTTGCCGTTTCTTATAGTCTGTACGACACCAGTATCATGCCAGTAGTCCGCCGAGATCCGACAAAAAAACATGGGGCAACAGTTCGCCTTTTATTAAAATGTGTACGACACCAGTTATCGCGTCATTACTTCGCCCAGGCCTGGGACAAAATCGCAGGACAATAGTTTGCCGTTGCTTATAGTCTGCACTACACCAGTATCATGCCAGTACTCCGCCGAGATCCAGCAAAAAACCTTTGGATAAAACTTCACCATTTGTTAAAATTTGTATGACACCAGTATCGTGCCATTACTCCGCCCAGGTCCGGCAGAAGATCGTGGGACAATGGTTTGCCGGTTTATGTAGACTGTACTACGCCAGTATCGTGCCAGTACCCTGCCAAGATCCGGTACATATTCGTGAGACAGTGGTTTACTGTTTGTTATAGTCAGTTATGTGTCCTAGACTGTGCCATTATCGTGTCATCATTGGGCTTGAAGTTGGCATTAACCCAGGGCTGATTTTTGTTTAATACTGCACAGAATCCATACTGGGTCGATACTGGTCTGCGAATATTGGAACTTAGATTAGGCACAGTGCAGATCCAGTGCCAATATCCGTACTACGCCAGTATTGGCTAGCCAAGTGTTGGAACATTGCTCATGGCGCGCTACCGCGCCAGTTGTAAGCATCGGCCCAAGTCTGTAATTTCCTATTGGGTTTTTGAATTTTCATCCAAAATAGCTGGTTAAGAAACTCGTTCTTTTCTTGTAGGCCATACAAAAGTGTGCCAAAGCACAATCCAATCTGATCAATCTTTCGAAAGTTCTCGTGCCTACACGATACTACAGACAGACAGACGGGCAGACAGACATACATACAGACAGACACCTTCGTAAAAATCGTTTTTTCTGACTCAGGAGGTCTTAAAACGTGGAGATTTGATGAAAACTGACAAAGTCAAATTTTACATAAAAATAATACTTTAGCATTAGAATGAGAATGTAAAAAATTTTTTAAAAATGTAAAAACATTGCTAATTTTTTTCATCCGAATAATGTTCAGAAAAAATGCCTATAAAAATGTATGCCAAAAAGTTAAATATAATTTATGATAAACCGGTTTTCAAAGAAAGTTCCAAAAATAAGGTAAACCTTAATGAATTTTTCAGAAGAAGTTTAAAAATAATTTTCTAAACAAATTTTGCAGTCAATTGAAAAAATTGCTTTCTAACTAATATATATTTTTTAAATGTAAAAAATTCTTACATTTTTAAATATATTTTTGAACTGTCTACCATTACGGAATTTTCCGTAATACTATCCCTAGCGATGTATTTGATCGGATAGTTTTAGGGAAATTCCGACATTAATCAAAGCAAAAAAAAAAAATTTCAGGCGGAGGCATTACTACAAAAGCTGTTTTTTTTATCCGAATAATGTTCAGAACAAATTTCTATACAAATTTATGCCAACAAATTAAATATAATTTGTGCTAAACCGGTTTTCAAACAAAGTCCCAAAAAATAAGATAAATTTCAATGTATTTTTCAGGAGAAATTTGAAAATAAATTTCTAAACAAATTTTGCAAGCAATTAAAAAAAATTCAGTTTTTACCTAATATTTTTTTTTTGAAATGTAAAGCATTCTTACATTTTTCAACTCTTTTTTGAACTGTCCACCATTACGGAATTTAACGTAATACTAGCCCTAGCGATGTACTTGACCGGTTAGTTTTACAGAAATTTCCGACATGGATCAAAGCACAAAAATTTTACGGGAAGGCTTCACCACAAAAGCTATTTTTTTATACGAATAATGCTCAATACAAATTTCTATAAAAATTGATGCCGAAAAATTAAACATAATTTATTGAAAACACGTTTCAAACAAAGTTCCAGAAAATAAGACAAAACTTAATAACATTTTTAGAAGAAATTGAAAAAAAATTTAACAAAAGTTTGCAAGCAATTAGAAAAAATTATTCTGTTTTTACCTAATATTTTTGTTGAAATATTAAAAATGCTTACATTTTCAACCTTTTTTCGATCTGTCTACCATTACGGAATTTTTCATAATACTAGAGCCTCATACACGCGTTCTGCGCGCGACTAATAATTAATTTTTACATCAATAATTTTGATTTGTGCATTGCTTCGTATGGGTACCCTCTCACGATGCAGAATTAATAATTGTGCAACTCTAAACATTTTCATGCAACTTTCGAAAAAACCTATAAAATGTCGCCGCGTTCAAATTTTCATAGAAATACACAGTAAATGATCTCGACTCGAGAAGAGTCCAGATGTCAAGCCATTTCGAACGCGCATAGCACTCGGATGGATGAACATCTGCGACGTATACGACCGAGTTGTGTATTCGCTGCGTTTTAACCTCGGTTTTAGCTAATGTCGACCAGGAGGTTTGACGGGAGGGTTTCTTCGACAAATTGCCAAACCCTTAATTTTCTCATGAAAATGTTTTAAATAGTTAATGAATCTTGGCAATTTGAAGAGCATAATATAAATAAGTCATCGGAAAGATATTCTTAGTTAATTCTGTAAAAAATGCACCCTATTCGTTGAAAAATAGCCAAATTCTGATTTTTGTATGAAAGTTGTTTAAATAATTAATCATTCTTGTATATTTACAAAACAACATAGAAAAGAGCATCGGAAAGACAATCTAAGTTTACTCCGTAAACAAATTGTGTCTCTTCCTTGAAAAATACCCAAACTCTGAATATGTTTATGAAAAGTATTTAAATAATGAATGATTATTGTGAATGTGCAAAGTAATGTACAAAATTATTCTTATTTGAAATACATACTTTGTTGCTTCCGTAAAAAAATTGAGCCTACTCCTTTGAAAATAGACAAACTCTGAATATGTTTATAAAAATGGTTTAAATAATTAATAATTATTATAAATTTGCGAAGGATCGTAGTAAATAGTCCTCGCAAAGACAGTCTTAGTTGTCTCCGATTTGCTGATAAAAATTGTTTAAATAATTAATAATACTTGTGAATTTACAAATTATCACAGAAAAAAGTCACCGGAAAGATATTCTTAGTTAATTCTGTAAAAAAATGTAGCCTATACGTTGACAAATAGCTAAACTCTGAATTTGTTCATGAATATAGTTTAAATAATTATTAACTATTGTATATTTGCAAAGTATCCTAGAAATCTTGATTCACTAAACTAATTGATCCTATTTGTTGAAAAATGGCCAAGTTCATGATTTCTTTATGAAAATTGTTTAAATAATTAATAATTCTTGAAAATTTGCAAAACATCATATAAAAAAAGTCATCAGAATGATATTCTTAGTTAATTCTGTAAAAAAATGTAGCCTATTTGTTAAAACGTAGCCAAATTCTAAATTTTAAAATGAAAATGGTTTAGATAATTATAAATTCATGCAAATTTACAAAGCAACATCGAAAAGAGTCACCAGAAAGACTTTTCATAACATCATAGAAAAAAAGTAATCAGAAAGATATTCGTGGTTAATTCTATAAAAAAATGCAGCCTATTCTTTGAAAATAGCCAAAATCTGAATTTGTGAAGCAACCTAGAAAAAGGGTCTTCGAAAAGACATACTTAGTTGACTCCGTAAACAAGTTGTGCCTATTCCTTGAAAAATGGCCAAGCTCTGGATATGTTGATGAACATTGTCTAAATAATTAATAATTATTGTAAATTTTCAAAGCATCATACATAGGAAAGAGTTATTTAAAAAACATGTTTTATTGTCTCCGTAAACAAATTGAGCCTATTCGTTGAAAAATGACCAAACTCTTAATTTGTTTATCAACATTGTTCAGATAATAATTGATTCTTTGAAATTTGCACAGCATTATGTAAAAAAATTCATCGGAAAGATATTCTCACCTAATTCTGTAAACAATTGAGCCTCTTCGTTGCAAAATAACCAAACTCTTAATTTTGTAATCGAAATTGTTTAAATAATTAATAATTCTTGTAAATTTATAAAGGAAAATAGAAAAGAGTAATCAGAAAGATATTCTTAGGCGCCTCCGTAAACAAATTGTGCCTATTCCTTGAAAATACCCAAACTCTGAATATGTTTATGAAAACTGTTCAAATAATTAATAATAATTATTGTAAATGTGCAAAGTATCGCAGAAAATGCTTATTGGAAATATATTCTTCGTTGATTCTGGAAAGAAATTGGGCCTATTCTTTTAGAAATAGCCAAGCTCTTAATTTGTTGTAATAATGAATAATTATTGTAAATTTTCAAAGCATCATACAAAAAGTCATTGGAAATATATTCTTAATTAATTCTGCAACAAAAAAGGAGCCTATTCGTTGAAAAATAGCCAAATTCTGAATTTTGTATGAAAATTGTCTAAATTGTTGATAATTATTGTAAACTTACAAAGCAACATAGGAAAGAGTCATCGGTAAGATATTCTTAGTTGACTCCGTAAACAAATTGTGACTATTATTTGAAAAATAGCCAAACTCTGAATATGTTTATGAAAATTGTTGAAATAAATAATAATTATTGTATATTTGCAAAGTATCGTAGAAAATTGTTATTGGAATTACATTCTTTCTTGATACCCTGAAATAATTGATCCTATTCGTTGAAAAAAGGCCAAGCTCATAATTTGTTTATGAAAATTGTTTAAATAATTGGTAACACAGGCCCACAAAAAAGTGGGTTGTGCGAGAGATCAGAGTATGGTACCTATACGTATTTTTGGCGCTGAACACGAATCTGACATCAGTTTTTCCCCAGCACCTCAGGTTTTGCCCATAGATGCGTAAAATTCCCTAGTAAATCAACTTTTCTGGGTATAAATTACCCTTGGTATTAAAATCATCTGGAAACAGATCAGGCATGATCTTTTTACGTATTTTGGGGCGCTGAACGTGAATCTGACATCAGCTTTCCCCGAGCGCGTCAGGATTTTCCCCTAGACGCAGAAAATTCCCTATAAAATCTGCTTTGTCGGGTATGAAATAACCTTTTTTATTGAAATCGTCTGGAAAAATATCAGGCATGATATTTTTATGTATTTTGGGGCGCTGAACATGAATCTGACATTAGTTTTCCCCGAGCGCGTCAGGATTCTCCTCTAGACGCGGAAAATTCCCTATAAAATCAGCTTTGTCGGGTATGAAATAACCTTTGTTATTGAAATCGTCTGGAAAAAGATCACGCATGATATTTTTACGTATTTTGGGGCGCTGAACACAAATATGACATCAGCTTTTCCCGAGCGCGTCAGGATTTTCCCCTAGACGCGGAAAATTCCCCATAAAATCAGCTACGTTGGGTATGAAGTAACCTTTGTTATTGAAATCGTCTGGAAAAAGATCAGGCATGATATTTTTATGTCAAAGGGAGGTTATTCACTGGATAAGAGAGTAGTATCAATTGGTAAAGGCTCAATCAAGAAACGTTTCATGAAGTCATTTACCGGGTAATTCTAATCAAAGGTTTGACTCTGAGAGGGAATAATTCCAAGCCGCCGAAGGACCTTCCAGATATTTTAATCCCTATTCTTGTTAACAATTGCATTATAGTTATATTTATTTTTAGACTCCCTTATCTTAGTTTGAACCAGATTCCTAAGGATACGGAATTCCTTCCATCGTGCCTGGTCATTAGTCCTCCTAGCTTGTGAATACTTTCTATCTGTTTCCCTTCTGAGACTTTTAATCTCTTCCGATATCCACGGACATTTTTTTTCCTCACCTGAAAATAATGTACTGGGGCTACTACATCGAATGTTGAAATTAATATATTATTGAGTTTTTCTACCTTTGAATTTAAATTTCTATCAGAAAATATACTTCTCCAGTCAGCTTCAGAGAGCAGAGTGAACAATCTATCCTCATCAACTTTACTTAGGTTTCTGAATTATTTTAAACATGGGGCGACATTTATACTTCAATTAAAATTGTAATGTATTTGAATAAGATCATGGTTGGATAGGAAGGGAACTGGGTGTTGAGAATAATTTTGTACTTTAGTAAGATCTTCCACAGCCATTAGTTCAATCCATGTACTTGTCATTCCGGAGTGGTGCGTAGATCCATGTCGTACTATAGATAAACCAGCTGAATTGACCAAAGACGTAAGATATTTGGACTGGCTGGAGCGAATATTCAAGTTAGTATTAAAATTCCCTGTAATTATAACATTATTATAATTAAGCGTGTAATTAAAAAGCTCCGTCTCAAATTCATTACCAAAACCAGCATTAGGTGGTTTATATACAACCCCAAAAAGTAGACGTTCACGAGATTGAAAGACATCAATGAGTAAAAATTCATTGGCCGGTACAGTGGTTTCAATACTGACATGTAAGATCTTGCACTTAAAATCATTATGGACATACACGCAGACCCCACCACCTCTACGAGAATCCCTATCTTTTCTGAAAAGTGTGTAATTATTGAGGCTAATATTTGATGAACCAAATTGAGACTTGAGCCATGTTTCAGATACAGCTATAATATGAAAGGATCCCTGACCAAAATAATTAGCAAACTCATCAAAATGAGCAGGCAGGGATTGGGCATTTACGTGACATATATTAAGAAAGGCCATCAAATCTTACAAGAAGGAGACAATGCCATATATAGGGTAATTTACAAAAAAGAGCCCTGCAATAAGAGGTGATTATCGTAAAAACCTTCCAGTTCCGTAAAGCAGACCACTTGTTAGAAACAATAATATTTAGAAAGCAGGTGTGAAATGGGTTGTACCAAATATGAAAATAACATATAGAAAAAAGTACCAAAAAATGTACATAAGGAGTATACCTAAGCAAGAATAACAGATGAGAAGTTAAGATTTTTTCTGACCGGAGCGTCGTAATCTTATCAGCAAAGTGAATTAATGTACTAAGTAAGCATAACAGGAGAATCACGAGAAAAATTAAGTAACCTAACGCTCGCAAGTGAAGCCCTTTCGAAATAAAAAAGATAAAGTCTATAATAATTTCCAATTTTCTAACGGCAGCATCAAAACAATATAGAATATGTAGAGTAATAAAATGAATAAAGTAAATAACCATCAGTATGTAAGATAAAATTGCTACAAACCATATTCTCCACGATGCCAATCCGGAATATTTTCTTCTTACGTCGAAATTATCGTAGAGAATCCAAATCCTGAACCTGAGCAAGAAAAATTTTCGGCGCACCATCAGATTTCCGGCAAAAAATCTTGCCCCCAGCAATCCACAGGTATTTTATTTTGTTGTTTCTTCTTAGTTCCAACGCAGTGCTGTAGATCTGCCGGTTGGACTTAGTGAGCGACTCCCTGATGTACAAAGCTCGATCTTCGCTCCTAAACAGGCGGAAGACCACGCTTTCTTTTACCAAGTTCCAGTAAGTTCTTACAGGTAGCTTGTGAGTTAAAAGTGGCTATTACAATAGGTGGAAGCGAAGGTCTAGAAGCAGTGTAATTTTAAGATCTGAGCCTGTATACAGTTGTCAGATCTTCCTTAGTGAGGGGTACCTCCAAGGTAGAAGCGATTTGACAGATGGTTCTAGATTATTGCATTTTAGGGTTAAAGATTCTACTTGAGATTCCAGCAGCGATTGTCTATCCTGCAAATTCTATGACGACGCAAGAATTTTGTTGACATCAGACACATTTGATGCGGTTGTTTCCTCTAGTACAGGAATGCGCTTAGCGTTGTTGATAATATCATCCTTCATTCCCTTGATACAAGTGTCAAGAGATTTATTGAAGGTGGTCTGATCATACTTAAATGATTCAAACAAAGCTTTTATCTGCGACAAACCCGCCTCATGACATTCCGCCACCGCTTCGACAATAGCTGCCTTGACTCCAGGCACTAGAACCACTGATGCCGCTCCTGAGGTATTTTCAATATCATCAGCTATTGAGGAAGTGTTGGACGGTTCTCGAACATGCCGAGAATTTGAAGAATTTTCCGATACGGTCCACGGTTCGCCAGAAGGAAGTTTGAATGAAAATGGTTTGTTGCCTTAGAATTCATATTTATTATGATTATTAGATGTACTAGGAATATTATGATTTAGTTTTTAAAATCAGTTCACGTGGCCAATTTATTAAAAATAGCATTTCAATAAAAAAATATCGTTTTACGAGTATCATTATCTGTTTATTATATGAATATAATAGCAAATAGGAAAATTATTATCTATCATTTAAATAACATCAAAATTAATGTTATTTGACATATTTATAATGATCTTAAATAATTTTGACAGTAGAGGACAAAAAAACGTAACAATAATGTAATGTGCTGTTGTTTGTAATGATTTGATGCTGTTTATACAACATATTATTGTCAGTCGCAATATTTTTGATTTTCACTTAAATTTTGGCATTGACGGTGGTGGAGGTTCTTTGAAATTCCCTTTGGCTATTCAATCAAAAACTAAAGATAGTATCTATCTCACAAAAACTTTTAAAAACTCTGAAAATGGAAGGATACTGGAGTGAAAAAGATATTTATTATTGTTCTTGCCATAGATACACAAGACAATTACAACAACGTGAAACTTCTGCGGTCAGAACCAGAAATAAACAATTGTTTGTTTGAATATCGTGAAACAATTACAACGAACTTGAAACTTGCAAACATAATTACTGGTTTGACAAATAACGCAAGTTATTGCCCGTGTATTTGGTGTGATGTCACGAAACCTAATTTAAGTTCATGTGGTACTTTTAGAACATCAGCCAGTTGTCTTTCTAATTATAATGATTGGTTTAATCATGAAAGAATAAAGAAAAAGATTAAGGATTTCGAAAATTGTTTCAATCCTCCTTTGTTTTGTTCATATGAAGATCAATTAATTTTGGATGTAATTTCTTCTCCAGAACTGCATCTTTTGTTAGGCTGCATTAATACGCTCTACAGTACATGCATAAACTGTATCCTGATATTGCTTCACAATAGGCCCAGAAAAGTCACGTTGCAAGATGTTACACAAATTGTGGTCAGTTTTTATTTTAAGGAAATGCATGTAATGTATTATTATTATTACTTAACAATGTTGACAAACTTCAGAATATATGTGAAGATAAAGCAGTTGGAAGTTTAGGAGGTTGCATGGCGTACGTAGATACTTTTGGAAAGTTGAAAAACAGTCGCTGACGTCTGTTTTTCACCGAAATTACGACCAGATTTCGAACAAAATATGGAATAATTTCAAAAAAATTATAAGATTTCAGGAATTTCAGTAACATTGAAACTGCATACGATTTTTTATCACGTAGCACAATTTTGTTCAAAACATAAGATGAGCCTAGGATTTTTTTGAGAGCAAGCTACAGAATCTCTGCATCATGACTTTTACGAAAAATGGAAAAATGATAAAGTATCAAAACATAGCGAAAATTACAAGACGAATTTACTTTGAGCTGTGCGCAGCTATAATAGTATGCATGTATAGATTCATAGAAGCTTATTTTCAATATAGCATCCATTGTATTGGATAAACATCTATTAACATTTTTATTGTGAATTATTTGTAATCTTTATGTATCACATTATGTAAAATATTTCAATGAGACAGTTGTTTACTCATTTCTTATTTTATTTATATAATAAAAATTCTGATAATCGTAAAATAATATCTTTCCATTCAAATCCTATTTTCAATCAATTGGCCACGTGAACTGATTTTAAAAACTAGATCAGAATATTCCTAGTACATCTAGAAATAATAATAAATATTAATTTCGAGGCAACAAACCATTTTTATTTAAAGTTCATTCCGGCGAACCGTGGGTCGTCACTGAGCAGCTAGAACAATACCAAACCTTCTCCTTTTTTTTTATTCTCGAAAGATCTTTGCTCGGCAGGTTCAAGCAATTCAGGTGCGCCAAAGCACCACATTTTGCACAAGCGAGTGAGTCAGCGACCCCTCTCGTGATCAACTCGTTACACACTAAACAGGCCACCATCATAAACTGCCAATGTCCACAACAATAACTAAAAAACACCAAATTTACTATTTTCTGACTGAAACCCACTCAGAAATGCATCAGGATAGAAACCTCGGCACTAAGCACAACCCACAACCAAGTTATACCGTCATACACTCACATAAAATCAAAGCAATTAACCGAAATGTGCGGAGCGACACGAAACGCGTTATCTGCCAACGACCAGGGCCGTTATCTCTAAAAAAATAACATATTGCACAAATATGTTCCTACAAACGTTATAGAGTATTCTTTTCCATGTCAAATGAACCCTAATAGAACTTATGTAAATAAAAATGGCGGCTTCCAGCATGCAATGTTTATTTCTATATTTAATATACTGTGTATGTGTTAGTAAGGTATTTATTAAAATTTCAGTGCCTTCAGGATTTTATTATCAACAAATGTATTGTTATAAACAGCAGTCTGAGATTTTGTAATGATTTTGAATATTTACAATGTGACTTTCATCTGTTACCCAATTGAGAGACATGTACAAGCATTATAAAAGTAAATGGAAGTATATTTCTCATTGTTATAAACAAATAATATAAACAAATGCAAAGGTTAAGCAATTTTTGAAAGTTTTTTGGTACTTTTTTAGGAAATTTGTTTCAATTGGATTAATTGTTATATTATTTTCTTAAAGAAAATTTCTTTACATACCGCCAAGGGGAATGCCTAATATTTCCCAGCTTTACCGTCCCTAGTGTGAAAAATTAAGTTTTATCACACGAACTCATCATCGTTCGCGGAATCGATCACTTTTAATGTTTCGTCCTAGGGTCCCAAAATGGCATTTCCCGCTCGGGTATTAAAAAAAAAGAAATTCTGTTGTGATCATGCGCGCAACTTTTAATTGACCTACATTGCGAATTTGTTTATAACAATCATATTGATTATAAAATGTTAATTTACTGTTACGTAATGTTAATGGCAAACCAATTGAAACAAATTTTAAAAAAGTACATGGAACTGTAAAAAATTGCACAAACAAGGAATTTCTTTATGCCATTCGTTTATAACAATCACATTTTTCATAAGATGTCTATTTACTGGTCCGGAATTTCACTGGAAAATCAATGGAAACAAATTTCCAAAGAAAGTACCACAAAATTGAAAGAATCGCTTAACCCGGGAGTACGTGCGCGTTGGTCATTTTTATCGACGGTTTTGTATACTTTGAAATACAATATAAACTCGTTCACTGTTATGGTTTTCCGGCTAGCTATTCTCAGTTAAGGTATTTATCTATATTTTTACGCGGCTGGGCAGAGATTCGTGCACGTTGTTCCTTTGTAAAAAGTTTGCAAATACGTCATCGGTCTAATTGACCGTCACACGCCTACTAACATTAGTCTTTTTTTTGTTCAATGCGAAGCACGTGCATCGTCGTAAGCATGAGCGAAATGTATCATTTTCATGACATAGACTTAGACTTGCACAATCGGAAAAATTGATAGTTTTTGTAAAAGTTCGCAAATTTAAAATAATTACACAACCCACCTTCAGAAAACGAAAAGTAATAATTTCCAACCCCATAATAATATTCAAAAACCCCTAAGACCACCCCAAATTTTTTACCTGAACAGATCCGAAGAGCTTTCACGTAAACGTCTCAAAAAATTTGTAAAATTGAAAGAATCAACCAAATCACCTGTATAAAACCCTCAGTTATATTTCCAACCCTATAATAATATTTAGCTACCCCTGAGACCACCCCTAATTTTTTACCTGAACAGATTCAAAGAGCCTTGACGTAAACGTCTCAAGAACATTGAAAATTTGAAATAATCACCCAAATCACATTCAGAAGACCCCAGGTTATATTACCAACCCCATATTAATAGTCAACAACCCCTAAGACCAACCCTACTTTTTCACCTGAACAGATTCGAAGATCCTTCACGTAAACGTCTCAAAAAAATCGAAAATGCCCTAATTTTTTTCTGAACAGATTCTGAGGGTCTTCACGTAAAAGTCTCAACAAAATTCAAAATTGAAGATTATCACCAAAATCACCTTCAGAAAATCTCACATCAAATTTCCAAACTTCACAATAATATTCAAGAAGCCCCTAATACACCCCTATGTATACTATTTGAGTAGAATTATTAGGATGTTTCCCATGATATTACTATCGGTCGAAATGACCATCGCGCGACTACTAACGTAACTCTAGCAGGCGCGCCTACTCCCAGGTTGAACTCTGCAGTTAACCGGTCAACCATCAGTTTTGCAGATCGGTCACTATATATATAATTTAAAAAAAGGGTTAAACAACCACCGCAGGGTCCCACTGGGAGCAACTGCCATCTAAAAATGACACCGGCACGATGAAATTACGATGACAGGCCGGCAAAACAATCGTGTCTCTTAAGGACACAAAACGACCCAAGGATGACAGCTTTCTGCATCCATCGCTCAAGTTTCTTGACATATTTTTGACACGCAGGTATAGCTTTAAGGTTAACAACCAATGACCGTTTCGAACCTCCGAGAGCACCGATCACAAGGACAATTACTTTAACCGAATGTTTTGAGTACAGTCGTTGCAGCTCAAGATATACACAGGAGAGATTGGGATAGAATTTGGATTGGACAAGTGTTACAAAATTCATCTGAAGAAAGAAAAGATTATTGGCGTTTCCAAGGACCCTGAGGTTGTGGATATATTGTGGGGTGGTTCAATGCACGAACAAAAAGTTTACAGCCCTTGATATCACAACACGTAAGATCATGCATGTGCATAAAAGCTTGCATATGAATTCGTCTGTTCTGCGATTATACATCTCACGTTGTCAAGTGAGGGTGTATTACTCCAATTAGAAGCTTCACTTCTAAAAGCCGTAGTAAAGAAATAAGAGGTTGAAAAATTTCTTCGATAGCTGCTCGACAAGAAAATGTATATAAATTTACACAGATGTGTAGAAAAACAGTCCTTGTCACCGGACGAAATTATCCTCTCCAAAGCGAAACCTCTCACTCTCAAGCTAGAATCTTACGGAGTCTAATAAAATCAATATAGAAAATAACAAATGTCAAATCAAAAGATTATCGTTTAATAAAACAGACAAGGAAATCATAAGACTAACCACCAGAAAAGAATTTAATAAGAATAATTTTAACCCCAATTCATGGGATAAGATTATGAGAAATGTGTCAGAAACATACGACAGTCACAAAAAAAAAAATCAATTGTAAAAAAGAAAAACATTCCAAGACGAGAGAGAATATGGGAGAGGGAGTAGGAGAAATCAAAAGAGACCGCTCCCGGCGGAAAGTGCAGATTGGTAACTAGGATCCGTCCCTAGTACCTATTGTGGCGAACACCGCTTCGTTTGCAGTACGAGCAGTCCTGGCGGTGCGTGCTGTCTTGCCCGCAGTCCTCGCAGGAGAGGGTGAGGGGTTCAGGGTACCATTGCCATATATGCTTCTGCTTGCCTTCTTGCCTTCTTCATATGGCTTAATGGTATACTTACTTGCCACAATTGTGGCAAGGCAAAAAGGAAATATGATGTCTGAAGCTGCCCGCCGTCTGCCTCCCCGTCTTCTCCCCTGATGTGCAGAATAATTTTAACTTTGAAGGGCAGTCCTTTTATTCATGGCCTGTGGTGCGGCAACTAGAGCACCGCCGAAACTCACGCGCCCACCTCTCTGCACTTGCCTGCATGGCATCAACGAACTGGGGTCCCCCATAATCATCGTCCTGGGTCTCTTCGCCGGAAAGGTCTCTCTGCACCTATTCAGCTTCCACGGGCAATGCAGGCCGTTCCTGTAGTGCCTTCTCCAACCTCTGCCTTTCTCTTCTCTGCCTGACCCTCTCCAAGGGAAACGGACCGCCTTCTAGGTCGGAAAGTGCCCTCTACCGCAGAGTATGAGCATTGGACCGCCCCATTTGCTACACCTCTCTCCATTCGCTAAAGTTCGACTGACTGCGTCGGGGCCCGACTCGGAATTGGTTCGCCGCCGCCCACAACCTGTTGATGAGGGAAACCGATCTTTGTACGGGCTCCGAAATGGACACCGTAATGACCTCGATCGCAGGGTTTTTTGAGCAGATTCTGCAGATATGCTGACAAATTCATAGACTAGAGGGGAGCGTATCCCCATGACACGCAAAGGACCATGACACGGCTTATTCAGTTCAGTTGATATTTTCTTCTCCTTTGACGACAATATCGTCCAACGCTTCAAAACCCGATTTCTTACCTGGTATTTAAAATCACTTTGCGATTGGTTATAATAGCGATTTTGTTGCTCACGAGTCTCTTCTAAATGAAGCGTTATAAGGTCTCGAAATTCTTTTAGCCTCTACATACGCTCTTCCTTTTTTTCTCTGCCGGACTTACTTTAGTGGTAGTATTGACCGTGGTATTGTAGCCGTACCTAAATTCATGTAGATGAACATCTCATTCTTGTTGATTAGAATGTGATTTGTGAAGTGACGGATACCATGAAATCCAGTTAACTCGGTCATAATTCATTTGCTAAATTCTGTCCCGTTATCAGTGTCGATCACCTCGGGTTTACACCACCTTGAGATAACTATGTCTTCTAAGGTCGTACCTACGTTTTTGACGTTGGCTGCTCGTGGGCCTTTAGACTCGATTTACTTAGTGAAGTAGTGGTGGAAGAGAATGACATAACAATTACTTGCTTTTCTACTAGTGTAAGCCCCTATGCATTCCATAGACACTAATGCCCATGGTTGGTCTACCACATTTTTTCCCATTAGTCCAGGACGAGCTTGCTGTGAAACTTTTGTGCGCTGACAAATAACGCACCCTTTCGCTAAATTAACTACATCTCCAAAAATCCCGGGCCAAGAATAAGAGACCACCGCACTAGCATATGGTTTTTCAAAACCTCGAGGTCCTGCCTGAGGTTCGTCATGTACTTCGGTTAACACTTGTTGCCGCTTATCGATCGGAACCTTCCACTCATGATACCTTCTAAGGAAATTTTGTACATCCTTCACTTGACGGCAATACCACGGATCATCAATTACTTCCGCTCCACAGACCTCGGCGATTTCTTCTTCCGTGAGAGTACGTCGAGTACATGGTGTAGAGCACCTTTACGATGGACTATTTAAAACCAGTATTCTAACAGTTCTAAGGACCAACGCGCCAATCGACTGGCCGGATTATGCAAATTAGGCAGCCATTGTAAACTGCTATGTTCTGTGATGACCGTGAATTTAAAACCTACCAAGAAATGTCGAAAGGACCCCGCACCAAATGTATGGGAAAATGGCTTTCTGTGTATTTGGCTGAAACTTTGTAAATATGTAGATTATAAGGGCCTAATGAAAGATCCAGAACAAAATTGAGAAAAATGGAAAGTTTTTGCGCTATGTGGCGCTAAGCGCTCAATTTCGTAAAAACACTGAATCACCATATATCCTGGAAGGGGAGAAACGAAGGCAGAGCGAGGTTAGTACAAATGCACGTTTGATAATGATCTTTGTTGCGCGCATCCCAAAACTGCCGAAAGCTAAGCGCTCAAGATTTGAATTTAATAAAACCTCACTGCTATAACGTTGAAAACGGTACTCCGGTGAGATCAATATCAAATGAGGTTAATCTTACAATGATATACATCGCGCGCAGGTCTAACCGACCGAACGTTAAGCGCTCGAGGTGTAGTCTAAAATTCAAAACCTGCTTTCGTGAGCGCAGGTAAGATGACAACGTCCGGTTGAAGCAAATCAAGGTTATTTTAAAGATATATATCGCGCGCTTCTTAAAACAGCCGAAAGTTGAGCGCTCAAGATTTTAATTTAATAAAAAGTAACTACTATAACGTTGAAAACGGTGTCCCGGTGAGATAAATATCAAATGTGGTTGATATTTCAATTATATACATCGCGCGCTGGTCTAACCGACCGACTGAACTTGCCTAAAAAAAATGCTGTGCGGGAACAAATAGTGTGGTATTCCCAAGTGCCTATATACCAGTACACTTTTCTCGCGAGTTATAGCCGGTTTCAGGCTTGGCCTGAATGACCTTAGTGTAACTCGCGAGTCTCTCAAACGTAAACAAGTCAGAGTCGTGTGAACTATTTCTAGTAGGAATATATACTATTAAGCGAAACATGTACGTGAGTACCCGCGCACTGCCCGCTTTGTGCCTACCGTATTGCGTAACTGCGCTGATCTCGCAGCTCATCTCTCTCGTCCCTTATGGTTCCAGAAAACCATCATAGCATAGCCTAGGAACCATAAAACGCTCGCGATATGTGAACACGTGCCCGGAGTTTTGGCCATTGAACGCTCTCCACAGTTGGTACCTTGTCGCATTTCGCAAACGAGAATATACTCTTAGCCTGATTAAACCTTGTTCATTACGTAGCGTATCTAGTTGAAACTCTTCATCATCATCCCCATGCAGTTGAACTTGATAATCGCCAATCGTGATGTCACGTAGTTCGTCTCATGTAAGGCGAGGAAATTCTGGTACTTGTTGTTCATGCAAGGGATTTCAGTTTTGATTTCCGTAGCGCATATTGTCAACTTCCACGCGTGGTTGCATGACATTAGCCTCACGAGCTGTCGCTACGTATTTCCTTGAAGCTTGTGCAGTAGCACCTTGCATCTCGAAAACAGGATGATACCTGTTAATCATGGCACCAACAATGTGGAAAAAGTTCCCGAGGTCAAGCACGTGATCAATCAAAATCCTTTTGTCAAAGAATTTAAAAGTGGATTTTAAGTAGCCCTTTCTAGACTCAACATTTCAACTAGATTTCGTTATGAGCTGTGCTTAGTTCGCTTTTTCCGTTGACGATTGACTTTTATCTACTTGGAGAAATGGCGGTATCTTGAATTCAATACCCAGTCGTTCTAACAGCGATCATTGTATATCAAGTATATACTCGTCTGGAGCTATAGTAAGAGTAGGTCACACCATGTCACGTCCCTTACACTTACAGAATGATTGTCGCAGTACACGAAAGTTACTGCTCTTCTAATAACATTAAGTGCCATCTACGATAGCAATCGCACTAGGAAATTCTGGTTGTGGATTGTAGAGTTCATTGGCGAATGCTGTCACATGCCTTTCTACATATTCCTCGCTGGTTATCGCTGTTAAGCCAATGCTGCCTGGCACAAATCGCTGCATTAGAGACTCTCTGACCGTAGCAATGGCCATGATTGTAGCTTGCTGGCTGGAATAGTGGAAAATAACTTTTAGAAATTCATCAGAAAGTTCCTGACGCATCTTGCAATGAAAAGTCATCAGATCCTTTTTCCTGACGTATCTTACACCATGTTCATGTAACCGAGGAATTAGATCAAATTCTTCATCACTAAAGCTTTCTTCATCACCGAAATCTTGATTAGAATTTGCTTCATTACAAAGTTTCTGTAAAAACAAATGTATCTGCTGTCCGGAGATCCTATATGGTCTACTAATTTCTTGTAATCCAGAAAGCTAAGATGAAGCGACGTTCATCAAAATGATTTAAACAGGCTCTGGTCCCCTCCGGAATCAAGATATATCTAACTCAATATAGTCATTGATTGTACACTCCACTGACATCCTAAGGGGTCATCCACAAAATACGTGATACGTTTAGGGGTGGGAGGGAATCTGCCGAAGTAGCATTATCCATGTTAAGAACAATGAAAAAAGTATCCCGTGGAGGGGGGGGGGTGTCGGAAGCTCCTGAAAAATGTATCACGTATTTTGTGAATGACCCCTAGGTACATTAGCATTACCGTCAGCATTACACAATATACACGTTTGCCTACATGACAGAGGCATGAGAGCATTTTTCGACATTGGCGATATTTTTATAGAGGACAGAAGATACCGGGATGCCCAACTGCTGTTAGAACGATTGGATATTGTATCCAAGATACCGCTATTTCTCCAAGCAGGTTAGAGTCAATTGTCAGCGGGAGAAGCGAACCAAGCACGGCTCATAACGAAATCGAGATGGATTGTCGAATTTAGAAATGGCCACTTAAAATCCATTTTTAAATTCTTTGACAAAACGATTTCGATTTATCACTTGCGTGATCTCGGGGATTTCTTCGGTATTGGTGGTGCCATGATTAACAGATATCATCCTGTTATCAAGATGCAAGGTGCTACTGTAGAAGCTGCAAGGGAATACCTAGCGACAGCTCGTGAGGCTAATGTCATGCAAGCACGCGTAGGAATTGACAATATGCGCTACGGTGAACGACATCACGATTGGCGTTTGTCAAGTTCAACTTGAACCATCTAACATTCAAGACTAGCTGCAAGGGGATGATGATGAAGAGTTTCAACTAAATACGTTACGTCATGAACGTGGTTTAATCAGAGTGAGAGTATATTCTCGTTTCCGAAATTCGACATGGTACCAACCGTGGATAGCGTTCAAAGAAATTGTTGATCTAGGGCCAGAAAATAATGAAACAATTCTCGGCTATTATCAGCAAAACGTTAAGTATCCCCAATCATCATTGCTACATAGCATTTCAGATACTGCCAATAGAGGTGAACAGGTAAACCCAAATGAAGAACCACAAATCATTTCATTTATTTTATGAGTTACGAATATTTTGCTACTCAGGTTTCAAAAAACCTTTAAAAAACAAAAGAACTTTGAGGAAATTCCTGATTTTTAACTTTAAATAGCAGTTTCGAGATCACAATTTTCCAATGGTTTTCTTAAACCATAAAAACCATCCCCCGAGCGATTGGTGCAGTTCGCTTAGCTATATATACTATACTGCTCTCCCAATATGCATTCCCTTGACGTAAAGCCTTTCAGGAATTTTTTCTGATGGCGCGGGGTCCAAGGGGACGAGAGAGATGACCTGCGACATCAGCAGAGTTACGCTGTACGGTAGCTACAAAGCCACAAAACGGCCAGTGCGCGGGTACACACGTGCCTGTTTCGCTCAATAGTATATATTCTTACTAGAAATAGTTCATACGACCCTGACTTGTTTACATTTGAAAGACTCGCGAGTTACACTAAGACCATCCAGGCCAAGCCCGAAACCGGCTATAACTCGCGAGAAATGTGTATTGGCGTATAGCCATTTGGAATACCACACTATTTCGGCCCTCATAGCAGTCCTGTCTTCAAGTAAATTAATATTTTGAGCGTTCGGCTGTTTGAAGAAGCGCGCGATGTATATTTGTAAAAGAACCTTGCTGTGTTTCGACCGGACGTTGTCACCTAATCTGCGCTCACGGAAGCATGTTTTGAATTTTAGACTACATCTCGAGCGCATAACGTTCGGTCGGATAGACCTGCGCGCGGTGTATATCATTTTACGATTAACCTCATTCGATATTGATCTCACTTGGGCACTGTTTTCAACGTTATAGCAGTGATGTTTTATTAAATTCGAATCTTGAGCGCTTATTTTTCGGCACTTTTGGCATGCGCGCAACATACATCATTATCAAACTCGCAGTTGGTACTGCCCTCGCTTTGCCATCGTCTCTTCCCTTTCAGCATATATGTCCATTTTTCTTAATTTTTTTTCTGGATCATTCATTAGGCCCTTATAATCTGCATATTTACCAAGTTTCAGCCAAATCCACCCAAAGCCATTTTCCCATACATTCGGTGCGGGGCCCTTTACAGATAGACTAAATTATCGCCAGACATTCTTGCTCCATAGTAGAGTATCGACGTTCGGCATCCAATAACGTGCCGCTTACGAAGGCAATCACTTGTTTCTCTCCCTCAATCATTTGTGTCAGAAACGCGTCTGAGACAAAACTGCTCGCATCAGTTTGTAACACAAAGGGCAGTTCAAAATCTCCATATGCACTTAAAATAGGGTTGCCCTAACTTTTTACAGTTTCTAAATTTATCATTTCTGTACCTTTCTCCTTGGTTGATAGCGCTCGAGTTATTCCCCGTGGATTTTTTATTCACGGTGTTTGAAGTATCATTACTAGAACTCGGAATTAAAATTCCTTGACTTGCTGTTTTTTTCCGTTTCAGTTGTTTTGATAACTTAACAACCATTTCAGTCAAATTCTTCAAATCCGCGTTCTCTTTATTCTCCCTTTAATTTTTGAAACGGGCCTCTATAGATTTAATTTCATTCCACAAATTTTCCATATCGGACTCTCTTTCGGGTTCATTTGTCTCTATCGCGTATTTCGGTACTTCCCGTTTTCTCTGAATGATGCCTTTAATCGACTTTTTGCTCGGTCTATACGTGTACTCAGGAAGAAAAAAATCTTCAGGAGGTGGCGGTAAAATATCCTTATCACCCCTTGCGGCTGACCGTTCGTAATTTGAAGCAAGGGCTGCTAACTCATTATAAGACACAAAATCTCTGCATCTACATCTACATCATCATCTGATTTGGCGGCGCATATATCTGTAGGCACTACCTATTTGTTCTTCTACAGTCCCTGGCCATATTATTAGACTAAAGCGAAGAAATAAGGATTTCACATTATTTTCGTTGCTTTATTGTAAAACCGTTAACATGCCTTAACAGTACTTGTATTTTCATACTTATAGTAACATTTTATGTAATGTTTGGAAGACTTATCACGTTTGAACTTAGATGGCATCAGTTTTTACACGAAAACGTCAAGTAAACAAATAAAATCCGAATAGAGTGTATTAGTTCCCATGTGTACAACACATAGTTCCTCATAATTAAACAAGTAATAGTGCTTCAAAATCACGTAAATTAAGTTCCTTGATTATGCTCTAACATTTTTGTATACAAGGTTTATAAAATTTTATGTCAAAGGCTAAAAACATGGCAGTCCAAAAAAATCCTACAGTCCAACATAAATCACTACATTTTGAATAAAACTCATTATATTATATATATATATATATATATATATATATATATATATATACCAATAAACCATTTCCCTTTCAGGGTAGGCGTGACACTACCCGATTCGGGTAGTGTTTCTAGGTTTTTCTTGTAGTTATACATAACTACAAGTGTGGGCTCACCACACCCACGATGTGCCAACAGCACTCATGTCAGTATTCTTGAATGGTCACCCATCCAAGTACTAACCGCGTCCAACGCTGCTTAACTTCAGTGATCTGACGAGAACTGGGTTTTTCAGCGTGGTATGGCTCTCTCATAATTTAACAAAAAATGTTTAAAATTAAGGTGTATTGTAGCTAAAATGGTAAAAAAGTGATTTTTCATCTTTGGTCTAATAATATGGCTAGGAACTGTAGCTCAATTTCGTAAACCACGTAGGGGCAATACAAGAGGAGATGTGGCATCTCCTTAGATGCTTACACCTAATCCCGCCCTAGCCCGAATCTATAGATAGTAATTTTCCGCCTGATGACCTTTTAAGGACTTTTTTTTTATTCCCAGTTCCAGACTTATCAACATCATCATCTTCCACTACCCCTCTTAATTCAACATTGAATGACTCTGACTTCTTTTTCGATGATATCACATCTGAAATACTTTTGGGAAAAACACTTTAAATCAAATCAAATGCCATTGGGACTGATGGAATATCAATCAAAATGATTAAACTTGCCCTTCCAATTATCTTTCTTATTCTATTGCATATTTATAATGCTTTCATTCAGTACGGTATCTTTCTAGATATCTGGAAAAAGGCTGTCATTTGCCCAAATTTCGAAATTTCTAAACCTACTTCCCCGAAAGACTTCTGGCCAATTTCTATTTTATGTGCACTATCTAAACTCCTTTAAAAAATTTTTCACCTCTGACCTCTTTATCACAGAAAGCCTATAGCCACAAGGTTAAAATTGGTCCCTAACATATAAACTATCAATAAATTTCTCGGCTCTCACCTCTTACAGAAACGACAAAAAAAATTAGCCCATGCGTGAAAACAATCGAACCAAATATTAAAATTTTCCTGATAACACTCAAGGGCTTCGGCACTTAGAGGCTGGCCAAGCATCCACGTGGCTCGAGATCCTCCGCAAATCAGAGTGTAGCACCTACGTGGCCCGAAGTGTTCCGCCAATCAGAGCTTCCCAATTCATCCATGACCGCCATCTAGCTGGAAGGAGGTACCGATATTTTCTGGCGGCAAAAAAGAAGAAAACTTTGTTAATAAAATAACCCTGTGGGTCTGAGTGGATTTCCTATTCTTAGTGGCATTCTCCACTCAGAACCCTTATGTAGTATACTATTTGGGGCTAAGTTCTATTGAGGAGTGGTTTCACCCGATCTGCGCGCCCTCTGTCCTTTCCGGCAGATGATCATCACCAGTGGTAGAATGAGAGCGACGATTGTGGACATCCACTTCTCCTTGTCTAGATAAAGGTGTGTTTCCATTCCTTCATGTGGAAGATAGATTTGTATACCCGTATCTATGGGACTGATGGATGCCCCCTTCTTGCCTCCTTTCTGTGCGTGTTGATTGAGGCTAGAAGAGGACAGCCTATACTCTCCCTCTCTTTCTATCTTATCGTTGGACCACCCTGTGATTTTCCAAAGTTGTGGTTATTGACAATTATGTTGAATTGTCACTTTCGCTCTCGGCCGAAATCTCGACGATACCGAGAACGAATAAAAAGGAGCGATGATAAATAAACAATTTTGTTTAGTGCCGAAAATGCCCTCAGGAATTCTGACCCTCGTTTCGAACTCCCCAGTGAAGTGAGAGTATAAATTTTCTTCCAGTGGTAGTGGGAGAGGTTATGTTGATGCTTTCAACAAGTGTCATGTAAATTTTTACCCTATCACACGGGGAACAAGCACAATAAAAGTATGAAGTTCTTCCTGGCGGGGAATAAAATGGAACCCCTTCTTGATTCTCAACCCACACTGAAGAATGATTCGACAGCATAGCTCTGATATATTTTGCGCATATGAAACTTGGTTAGAATCACCATGTTTGCATACTTCAAGTTTCTCCAGGGATATGCAGCTGTTCCATTCGCCAGCTTGGAGAGATGCAACCAAAGGCAGAGCAAAAGGTGACATTTTAGTAGCTTTGAATAGTCGTGCATATTCCGCACATTCCATTCACTTATCTTAAGATATTATTATACTCAAGGTTCGACGTGAACGAACAGAGTTAATATTGGGGATTGTTTACATCTCACCTCTTTCAAATATTAATAAATCTTTGGAAGACTTCGATATTGTAATACCCTCAATAGCTTGGCGAAAGTATTTTTTTGAACTGTCACAACTTTTCTGCTGTTAGAACATCGAATGACTGTTATAAATAATAGGGGTAAGCAATTGGCTCTGTTAATGGGCAACAATGGGTTTTGTGTTCAGAATGGTAGATTCCGAGAAGATTCATCTGCGAATTTCACATTTAAATGACGTTTAGGTTCAAGTGCAATTGATCTCGTATAGGCCTCGGTTGACGGGCTTGCATTGTTGAATGATTTTAAATCTATAGATTTTGCCGAAAGCATGAGATGAAAAGATGAGATGACACGTGTTTGTGGAGATGTTAACTTCTTGAACGATAATTTAATAGCTGTTATTTTTGATACTGCGAAGGAATTAGGTATGGCTCATAAAGTGCCAGATAAAATGGGGATTAGATCCGCTGACAAGCCTTGGTATTTGAAAATTTTACAGAATAAGAGAAACGATTATGAAAATAATATTGTTGATCTTATAGCTTCTGCCCGTGACTCATCAAACTTCTGGTCTATTATTATCAATAAGAGGCGTAAGAAAGTCGAACCTAAAATTATCAATGTAGACACGTGGTGCAACTGGCTTCGAGATTTATTTTCTATTAAAATAATTAGTCACCCTCTTGAAATATGTAATTCTCACCCTTTGCTGGACAGCTCTATAACATGTTGTAAGCTGCAGTCAAGTCTAAAAAAGTGTAAAGATTCTAAAGGAGCGGGATCTGACATAATCAACTATAGTTTCTTTAAAAGACTGCCTGAGAACTGGTTACTCAATTTGAAACAACTATTTAACAAAATTATGAAGACTGAAAATGTGCCAAGTGCTTAGGGGTGCCTGACTACGAATATGCCACTTAAAAAGGTTGATGTCAGCGTTCCCGATAACTATAGATCGATAACTCTGGTGAATTACATTACAAAAATTCTCACGCAAATTTCAACTGTTAGATTAAATGCTTGGATTAAAGACCATAATGCAATTCCCCAATTTCAATCTGGTTTTAGAAAGGGTCGGGGCTGTCTGGATAACCTTTTTACCCTGCATTCGGTAATCGAGATACACTTAAAACACCCAAGAAGTACAGTCTCCGCTGCATTTTTAGATCTTAAAAGCGCATTTTCATTAGTTTCACATGATCTGTCATGGACCAAATTACATAATCTTGGTTTAAGCTAAAAAATAATTAATATTCTTAAAAATTTTATACACTAGTGACTTTGAAATTTTTTTTAAGGAATCAAGTTTGTAGAGGTCTCTCTCTCGGATACACCCATTGAATTAAATAGAAAACGGGAGGACCTAAGACTATATTGTATACAAAATGGATTGGCTGTAAATGCAAGTAAAACTAAGATTGTTATTTTTCAAAAGAGCGCGACAAACTGTGTAAAAAAATTCATTTCCTTTAAGCTTGGTGATGATAGAATTGAAGTAACAGACAATTATAATTATCTTGGTGTAATTCATAGTAATTCTTGTAAGTTTGTTGATGCTACGAGGAAATTGGTCAGTTCAGCAAATGCGGCAGCGGGTGCTACACTCAAAATCAACAGTTTCAAAATAGACTCTTGATCAACCTACATTACATTTTTTGAGAGCTTGGTTAATAGTTCACTATTGTACGGGGTGGAAGCATGGGACCAGGCGTCTCTTTAGTCTCTGGAGAGGGTTCAGCTGAGTTTCTTCAAGAGACTGCTTCATTTACCAACAAATACTCCGAACTACGCATACAAATTGGTTTTTGCAACTCAGACATTATTTTTAAGCATGTAACATGCTGGACTTATGGAGCGAGGATTCTCTGGCAGGTCTGGCTTCTGGTGCAAGCATGGTTTTGAGTAGTTACATGAGAGCTTCTCTTAGAAGGGATCTGGAAGCTAGGGCCCACTCTCGGAGTCTGCAGGTCTGGCCTTATCTTTCATTACATTAGGGTACTCAGCCCTATCTCACTTTTAGAATGGACTTGAATTTTAAAAGGGTTTAAGCTCAGGTAAGGTTCGCAAATAGTCACTCAGAGCATATTTTTTTGATTGGTAAACGTTATAAAATTTTTAGTTTAGAAATATGTCTATTTTGTTATGTCGATAGTGTTGATCTTAACCATTGTCTTAACGATTGCCCTCGATCTCCATAGTTTTGGAAAATTCTCTGTGATCTCATTGTAATTATTTCTTATTGATGTACATGTAATAGACGGTCTGGTCTTAATAAATTGTATGTGATGATTTGACCGACGATTTAAATTTAAAGCTCGAGCGTGCGTTAAATGCCTGTGTCTGTTTTATCTACAATTTGCCTAAATACGAATACATAACTCCATACATATTTAAGGCTGGTCTATCCAATATTGCTAAGAGAAGACAATTCTTCATGGGTAAATTGATCTACACTCTTTTTCAGAACAAAGTTCCTGAGTATCTATTTAACCTCTTTCAATTTGTAGACAGAGACCTTCCAGCATAGACAGAGCTTCCTAAAAGACATAAGATTTTTAGGATTCCTTTTCACAGAACGTGTCAGCTTCAAAGATCATTTATAGTAAGAGGTGCCCGGTTATGGTATAAAGTACCATACGATATTAGAAATGGACTTTCCCTATATCAATTCAAGAATCTCTTTTTCAAATATTTGTACAATACTCCTAACCCAACTCTTGAAATTACTCACTGGTAAACTCTCATATTTAGTTCTCGAACATTTCATCCTTTAATTTCCTTCTGTTTTCATCAACCTTTGTAAATTTTTATTTCTTATACACATAGTTTTCCTTCTTTATTTCTACCTTAACATGCACAAGAGCTACTTATTAATCACTCAATGTTAATTACTATGCGTTAATCTCATACTTAATTTGATACATATTCTGAGTTCGACTCTATTTATTTATTTTAATTAGTTTAAATTATAAGATTAATCAAGTATACTGCCGATCAGTGCTTGCACAAATTTGTAATAACCTTGTATTATCCGGTTCCTTAGAGGACTATGTAGCCCTAGGAACTTTTCGTGAATAAATACAAAATAAATACAAGGACATCGTGGACTCCAACAATTCTTAGGTCTTTGAAATGGGATTCGTGAATACGTCCCAAATTTTTCTGAAGTATCAGCACCACTCACTGACCTGCTGCGGAAAACTACTCGTTGGCGTTGGATTACAGAGGCTGAAACTGCGTTTAAGAAAATTAAGAATCTTTTTTTACATTCATAAAGTAAGCGATGAGCTGCCTCCTTACGAATAGCACACTTATGACAGCGAGGGTTGTCTCTAATCCTGAACATATATTGGTCAGGTGCTTTCTCAGTCGGCAGTGTCCAGTAAGGATCCCTACTACGACATGAATCTGCCCTTTTCCATGTTCAAGAGTTCATTAGTCCTCTTAGTACACGTATCGGATATGAAATTCTTAGAATGCACCATATTTTTGGTTTCCTTATGGCCAAGAACCCTGATCAGACTGATCCAGTTTTCATCGACAAACTTAAGAATATCTTGAAGGCAATACCAGACTATTCTGGAGGTAAACTCTTCAGATTTAAGAGCCTCAAATGCTGCTTGAATGGCAGAACAAGTGTGAATGTGCTGGCCTTCGTAAGCACGCTTACGAATTTTCTCCAGGCAAGCTTTAATAGCTATTATTTCGGCCTGAAAAACGCTAGAGAATGTGCCCAGTGCTGTTGTTACCTCAGCACTGGTCTTCGTCTCGTATACTCCAGCCCCTATTGCCAAGGAGTCTTTGGAGCCATCAGTTCCCCAAACGAGACCTTCTGATGCAAATAGTTTTTTTCTTCTCCCTTCACCATGTCATTCTTTCCTTTTAGGAGAGATGACTCTAAAGGGTTTTACGAAGGATAGTTTCCTCAACATAACATCAGTTTGCATAGTGAGAATATTATTCACGCAAAACATGCGCCTACTGATATCATATAGATCTATCACCTCAACATCACTGAAATTGCTCACTACTAGAAGTCTATAGACTTCCTCTGTCGCAATCTTCGCTCCAAAAAAGGGTAACGGCGGGATCTTCAAAATGACTTAAAGAGCTGCTGTTGGTGTTTTTTTTCATAGGACCAGTGAGCGTCAAGCAGAAAACAGTTTGGAGGCTTTCCAGATGCTTTATAGTAAGTAATCCTGGGTTTCAAGCCCCATGTTTTCTCTATTGCACATCTGTAGGCCCAAAAAGCCATCTTAGATTTCTTTACCATTGTGTCAACATGGAGCTTCTAGGTTAATTTAGGGTCAAATATTACTCCTAAATCCTTTGCTGTTTTTGAAAATTCTACTTTCCTACCGTAGACTTAAACATTCGCAAGGTCAGAAAGCCACCTCTTTTTTCTGATAAAATGTATGAGTTCCATCTTGTCCATGTTAACGGACGAACAACGGTCGCTGCACCATTGCTCTGATATGTGAAGCGCTGATTATAGAGTTCCACTAAAGTGTCCTCATGCTTCCCTGTTACCAGGATGACTGGGTCATCTACATAGCCTTAAGCAAAACACCAATGAAGTCATCAATTACAAGCCTTATAGTAAGTATCCTCACGCGGTCTTGGAATAAAGATTGCCTTAACCTCCCTCCATTCTGCTAGGGTGTATTCCATTTCTGAGGATGCCCGAAAGATGCCGCACACTGGACTCACCAACGTCTGAAATCCTTCTGGAATTAATTCAGAGAATAATTTACTATCTCCTGCATCTCTAAGTGGTTTGAATAGTTGAACTACCCGTCTAATTTTTGAATGAGTGACCCTCATTAGCTGAACCCTCATTAGTTGCTCTAGGATTTCATTAGTTGCCTCAGCAAGTTCGCCGGAAGGCGACATTAATGCCCTCAGTTGACATGATGAATTACCCCTTATGGTTCTGTGGAGTGTAGTAGTGTCAGGCAGATTCTCGATTTCCTGACAATACCCCCTACATGAGTCCCTTACTGCATTTTGTATCTCATTATTATATCTTGTTAAGGTTGCCCTATACAAGTCCCAATTCTCATTCTTTTTAGCCCAGCTAGAAATGCGTCGAGTATCCTTTTTCAGGTCCTGAAGCCTGGGACTCCATCAGGGTGCACCTGTTACTGTTTTCTTATTACGAAAAGGACAATCCTTGATAATATTTGTTGGTACCTTTTTGTAGGATGACGACAGCAAATTCTATTTTTTCGATAGACTTAATTCTGCCCGGTATAGCACCCATCAAACTGCTGAAATCCTTCCCAGTCAGTTGCTTTAGAACTCTTATACCTTAGAACCTCAGGTCTATTGGCTGGCAAGGAAAACCATTCCTGCATATGATCCGATAGGGACATATCCAACGTTACATCTAATCCCTTGAAAACTTCGCAAATATTTATCGAACATACGGTCAAATAAATTACCTCGCGACAACTAGATGTCACGAAGATAGGTGTATTATGGCAATGGCCAGCCTTTAACGCAGCACTAGTCTACCAGATTTCTCCATTTCGCAGATGGTGGTTCTTGTTACTTAAGCCTCTAACTTTACCCTTGTAAGTCTAAGGTTTTTGTATTAAGGCAAAAGCCGTTGGATCTGCTGTCAAACGCCTGCTTTAGATAGCAAACGTTCCTTCAGCATTATGAAGATTGATCTGGATCAAATTCCAGACTGGAAGGAGCACATCTAGTATCCATTTTAACTTCCGTTTCTGTCGGATTTCGGATTACTATCCTCTTAGGTACTGCTGTTAGTTTAACGAATACACTAGGAATCCCAGCCAGCAGCTTTACTGGCCTTGGAAGATTTTTTGCTGTCGACCACTTTGATCTTAGCTCCAGCACAAGTTTGTACTTCACCAGCAGCTTCAATGAACCAAGTTCGGGACACTTCGTTCGAGCAGATGACGATAAAAGCATCATTTTTAAAGCGGCAATATTCAAATCTTAGGATGACTCCATCAGGTTGCACCCCATTGATTATCTTCTCTAATGCTTTTTCAAATTCCTTGACCTGGCCATTATCGAGTTTGGTTACTGGGATTCTCTCGGTGACTATGGATAATCTGTATTTTAAATGATTTGATAAGTGTCCTAAATCTTTGATATTTCTAACTAAGTTATTAATTTCATAATTTAAATATTTTTTTTGAAAATGTAATTTTTTTCTTTCAAATTTCGGTAATAATTTGTAATTTAAATTGTGCAAATCACATTTGCTAGTTTGATGTTGAATATGTGCTGGAATCAGGGCCTCTTTCCTGCATCTAATCAGGAATGTGCGTTGCTCATTCAGATTAACCAATGTTCTATTAGTGTGTTTCCAATTTCCTATTAGTTTTTGTTGCGGGCTGATAATAAAAATGAACACTTCCTCAATAATGAGTTTATTATAAAAAGGTGAAGAGCGCTGGGTACATACAGAACAGAACGAATCAGCCCACTGGTGACAAGGCCCACTACGTCCAGTTGAGAGCCTACTCCCCCCTTTCGATTTTGTCGAGCACTGTCGATACATAATCTTGAGATGCACAGTCGGTAACGCGCCAAGTATTTTGAATAAACTTTTGCAACACTCCCCCTACTTAAGCGTTTTCGATGCACGTTCAATTACATTGAGATTAGTTCGGAATAAAGTAAATTTGTCGCAACACAAAGCTTTTGTTAGTACATCGGCATACTGATCATTTGTGGATACATAAATAGAATCAATCACATTTTCTCGCAGTTTTTCGCAAATGAATTGATATCGAACATCAATGTTTTTGGATCTACGATGGAATTAAGGATTCCTTGTTAATTTAATTGCACTTTGATTGTCAATATTGAGAATAGTAGGTCCAACACACGCATGCCCGACATCTGACAGTAGTTTTTGGAGCCACATTATTTCCTTACAAGCCTCACTTACCGCTACAAATTCGGCTTCGGTCGTGCTTAGGCTAAGGCATGCTTGACGCTTAGAGGACCACGTTACGCATCCGCCGCATAACATAAACACGTAACCCGATGTGGACCGGCTCAAGTCTGGGTCAGTTGCATAGTCTGCATCGGAATATCCGATCAATGCGTTACTTTCGTTTATAGACTGGAATGAAAGCCCGAAGTTTTATGTACCCTTAAGATAGCGAAAAATACGTTTTACTTCTTGCCAATGCGATTCGTCATAATTATCGAGATATCTACTCACGACCCCAACTGCGAATGCAATGTCGGATCGCGAAACCATCGCTAAAAACAAGAGCGAACCAACGGCTTCGCGATAAGGTACATTCAAATCACATATTTCAGTCGGATTAGTCAGTTTTATGTGTGAATCAAACGGTGTCTTTACGGAGTTCGCCTCATTCATATTGAATTTTCGTAAGATTTTATTTACATAGTTTTCTTGACAAATAAAGAGAGAGTCTCTCTCGCGTGAGATTGGCATTCCGACAAAATAATTCAATTCGCTAACAGTTAGATCAAATTGAGTTCTCAAAATGTCAATAAATTTCTTTAGTACATTCAATTCTTGTGCAAGTGCTAAACCATCGTCGACATATAATGCTAGATAGATTTTCGTTTCGTCCAATACACCAACATATACGCATTTGTCCGCGCTGCTTTGCTCGAAATCCAAGCTCTTCATGAAACTGTCAAATTTTTCATTCCAACATCGATCGGCCTGTTTCAGCCCGTAAATTGCCTTATTTAGTTTCAAAGCTAGATTTTTACCTTTTACATTTAAACCGTGTGGAATTCTTATGTATGTTGTTTCTTTGAGGCAGCTGTTCAAGTAGGGTGTACTCACATCGAATTGTAAAGAGCTTAAATTTTGTGCACAGCAATAGCGAGAAGCGTTCGAACTGACTGATAACGTACAACAGGAGAGAAAATTTCCCCGTAATCTGTCCCTTGTTCTTGTGAAAAACCTTGGGCACACAAGCGAGCTTTATAGCGCTTTGGATTTTTATCGTTTAAATTCTTAACCTTGAATACCCAAGTAAAGCCTATCAGTTGTCGCGATTCCGGCAACTCAACTACATCCCACGTCTTATTTTTTATGTGAGCTTGCAACTCCTCGTCAATCGCTTGTTTCCACAACTCTGAGTCATCGCAGTCAAGAGCTTCTTGGTAACTACGCGGTGTTTCGTAAACAGTAATACATACTTGGTATCGATCGGGAGCATGTATATCTTTTCGGCTACGCAATAGATACCTCGAAGGATACCGCTCGGGTTCCTCAGTTTCTAGCGTATTTGACAGCCCCTCGCGGATCTCAGGAGCGCTTGGAGTCGCTTTCGCAGCAACCATGTTATCGTTGGGGTGCTCGATTGGAAACGGATGCGCATCGGCTTGTGGGTGATTTATATTACATGTCGGATTTTCATTAATTTCCGGCAGATTATCGTCAACGGAGATCGACACGGTTTCTTCTTTTACGTTAATGCGTTCAGTTTCGTTGAAAATAACATTTCTCGACACGACGATGCGACTAGTTTCCGGATTAAAAAGTCTATAGTTTTCTGACTCTTTTTGATAACCGACAAATATTAATTTTTCAGCTTTTGCATCCCATTCTTTACGAAAAGTATCCGGCACGAGTAAGTAAGCATCGCACCCAAAGATGCGCAGATGCGATACACGTGGTTTTGTATTCAACCATAATTCGAATGGTGTAGTTGTATCCGAGCGAGGGCCGAGTGTGAGATTCAAGACGTACACTGACGTATTAACGGCCTCAGCCGAAAGTTGCGTCGGCAGACCTTTCTCGAGCAACATGGTTCACGCGGATTCGACAACAGTCCGCATCTCGCGTTCAACACGCCCGTTCTGCTGGGGCGTGTACGGTACAGAAGTAAACAACTTGATGCCACGAGAGTCTAAGAAATTTTCAACTTTTTATTTGTATACTCTGTCCCGTTATCTGAGCGAGCAATCTTTATGTCTCTCCCAAACTGATTTTTCACGAGACTAACGTGCTTCACAAGCGCCTCAAACGCATCTTCTTTATGTTTAAGAAAATTCACAGTGTGAAAACCAGACGACTCGTCTTTAAAAAGCATGAAAAATCTCGCGCCGCTAACGGACACAGTTTGCATCGGGCCGCAAAGATCGGTGTGAACAACTTCTCCCGGTTTAATCTCGCGAGCGTTCTCTCGTTTCTTACACGGCAATTTAGATTGTTTTCCTATTGGACAATTTTCGCAAAAGAAATGATCTTCATTTTTAACGGACAAGCCGACAACCGCGTCACCTCTTGCTAATTTCTTAATTGATTCGTTATTCGCGTGCCCAAAGTGTTCGTGACATAATCTTAACGGAGCGGCAGATACGTAATTAATTTTGGTACGCATTTTACATTTTATAAACAATTTAATTAAATTGTTTCCCAGTGTTATGCCTTGAGCCAATAATGTGTCTTTCGAATAGATACCGGCAAAATTATGCTTCATGACGATCAATAAACCGTTCGACATGCATACGCCCGCGGAAAAGAGATTTTTATTCAGGATAGGTACATAAAAAACATTGTGGATTATGCCGTCGAGCCACTCTCCATTGACAAAACGCCTGATAGAAATTTTACCATGACTGTTAACCTTTACATTCTTTCCGTCACCGAGGTAAACATATTCGTCATGACATGGTGCGAATTCAGAGAACCAGGCGCGCTGACAAGAAATGTGGCACGACGCACCGCTGTCGAAGAAAATTCACAGTGAGGAAATACTCCAATTCACTGAATATACATATACATATATATATCAAGGTCACTAACGTTCTGCGATATCATGGGTTATTTAAACTACATCTTGAAGACGTATAGTGACACTCCAAGAAAACTGATAGGAAATTGGATACGCACTAATAGAACATTGGTTAATCTAAAGGAGCAACGCACATTCCTGATTATATGCAGAAAAGAGGCCCTGATTCCAGCACATATTCAACATCAAACTAGCAAATGTAATTTGCACAATTTAAGTTACAAATTATTACCGAAATTTGAAAGAAAAAAATTGCATTTTCAAAAAAATGTTTAAATTATGAAAATAATAACTTAGTTAGAAATATCAAAGATTTAGGACACTTATCAAATCACTTAAAATACAGATTATCCAACATTGTAAAAGACATTCCAATTTTAACTTTTTTTAACAATATAAACAGTAGAATTGAAATGTTTTATGGATTGATCAACATCGCTACAGGTAGAAAACGAAAAATGTTTTTAAAAAACTTTCTAACTATCAATCAAAAAAATGTATATCAAATTAAAATTTAGAATTAGATTAATTTTTGACTCATGTTATTCATGAAGAATAACTACGTTGTTATATAAGAAATTAGAAAAACCTAGGACCACTTAAAAAAAGTCTAAAATCAGAAAAAATACGGGGCTCTGAAAAAATATAGTTATTTTTGCGTAAAATTTTCGTCTTAATTTCTTGGGTTCATCCGGTGAGGAACTTAATTATGTATATGCATGCACTAGCAAAGTACGATTGATTCAATATTCCTTGAGTTATGTTTTTCGCCAAATTGGAAAAAGTGGTGTTCAAAAGATTTTTGTGGACTTACTAGTGTGTGGTGCTAACCTGCAATTCAAGGCCCATATTTTCGTAACACCGTAAAATATCATCTTGAAATCGTACGAACTAGTCAAAATTCAAACGAAGACTAAAACTTAGTACTCTATAGTGTTCAAGAGACCGGACCAAGGGACGGGCACCGACCGCCTCGGGGTTTGTTGTGTATAATTTCGTTCTAAAGCTTCGGGAATAAATTCTTGACATATTAAGGCATTGATTTATCCAATAAAAACAATCGATATTTTAAAATAATGATATCGACGCCTCCATTCCATACCGCTCCACGTTGCGTTTGGCCACTGTCTAACTTCAGGTTCTATGCTTATACGCAGAACCTGATATGCTACATGGATCAAACGCGACGTGGAGCGGAATGGAATGGTGGCGTCGATATGGGCTTCCCCCATCATTGCGTTTGATGCGCTTGACGAGAACAACAGAGAATCCATAAGTATAAATGAATCTGCACAATCGCTCCTTTCAGTCGCTGGTTCGAATAGCAGAGTCGGATTATCACCTGGAGCTGTCCCCGTCGCTACCCAAAAACATAAGGTCAATTCTAACGCTAGATACGCAAGTAACCGAATCTTGTCGGACATACAAAAAGCACCACGTCGTAAACAAGCCAATATCGCAAGGAAACCACCCTTCTCACGCAGTAAAGTCATTTTGATTTTAAATAAGTTTGCATTCCTAGGACTGTGAACTAAGCTCATAGTTATGACTTATGAGGCTTAGTTCGATCTTTTCAAATGGCCTAATAAAAGCAGTGTAAAAGCAAAATAGAGAATAGTTTTTGAAACTTGTTGTTATCGCAACCAACCTAAAAAGACAATTCTGTTTTTTTTCGAAGTTATCTAATCTGTTCAAAGTAAATCGTTTTCTTTTTGATAAATTAATTTATTAACCCAGTGACTTGACTACCAGTGAGGACTTTTCTAAGAGTTTAAAGCCAGTGATTGTAAGCTCACGAGCAGGATTTTCTTCAACTTCTATTTACTTTCTGATTCTTTTTTAATCTCTACTCTCTCTTGTTCCTCTTGCAGGAACGGAGTTTCTTTTCTCTATTATTTATTCCTACTTCCTATCATTCCTATTAATTACCTCTCTCAATTAACTTGTTCAATTTACAGGTTGACATAGGAGCTTATCAATCTAGGAGTAATAAGCGTGCCAGCAATTTTGGAAGGAACATAGCAACCGGAAGAAATTTGGGTAACTATAGAAGCAACAATTCCAGTATACAGTTATTTCCAGTTGATTCAGGTACAGGTACGATTTTGCAAAAGATGAAGTGTTATAACAGTATGGAGAATGGATGAGATGGTGTGAATCTTTTTTAGTATTGATGTCTGCGAATGGTTTTAAAAAGAAAAGGAGACAAAGGTCACGAAAAGATCTAGACTACAGAGTTTTATTACCAAATAAAATATCAAGAAATTCCTCCAAAAAAAAATGCATGCGACGTTTCTAACTAATTCATTAAAAAAAAAAATTTGTTATTTTCAATATAGGTTAACTTAAAAATAATAACATGAAATTACCTAAATGCTCACCATTATGAGTATTACAACGTAGGTTGAGAATGTTAAAGATCTATTGGAAATAGGAATCATGTTTAAAGTGCTCGTATATAAGATATCAAAACTTCATTTTTTGGAGTAACCTTTAGTTAGAAAATTTTTGTTGATACATAGAAAAGGTTTTTGCTCAATTTTTATTTTTATGGGCCAGAATTTTTCAAAGTGAATTATGAGGAACTGAAATTCTAAGGTGAAAATACATAGTTAATGGCCATAATACTAATTTTGTAGTAACTTAGCTCATTGAATGATATTATTTTTAAGTTGACACATATTGAAACTAATAAGATTATTATTTTAGATTAATTAGTGTTATGGGGACACCTCTACAGTTTTCGTAACGTCGCATATCATGTTTTGAAGAAAATTGTGGATTTATTATCAAGCAATGAAACTTTGTGCTTCGAAAGTTGTCGCGGCCTTTATCTCCTTTTCTTCTACAAAGTGCTCGTGTATTCAACATTAACTTTATAGATTGAGACGATAAAGAGGAATTTGAGAAGCCGATGTTAAAGTACTCTTGTGTGTTATGAAATATTGTTTAAATAATCAATTCGCAGAAGTACATAAGATTTATAAAACTATATAAATAATGCTAATTAAACTGCATTGGGTCCAGCCGACAATTAGCAAATAGAAATACACATCCAAATCAACGTAAGACTACATGTGGAAATTCACGTTGAAATATAGATTAATTTATCCAATAATATGAACTTCCACGCAAAATACGGGTTGTACTTTATAAACCGAATATCTAGACGATTCTAGGTATTGTCAGTGCTATTTTAATTATACAGTTAAAGACGCTAATATATATATGAGGCGCACGCTGCCAACATACAGAAAAACAAAGATTGAAGAGAAAAGATGAAATAGATAAAATATAAAAAATAAAATCTAGAAGTGAAAGAAAATTGAAAAGGAAAAACGAGATAAAATTGAGTTTCGAGTCAAACGTCAACTTTAGAATAATATTCCAAATCAACCTTAATTGCAATATCACTTAGTTATAAATTTTGTTAAAAATAATGATTTTGGAAAATAAATTATGGTACAATTCAATTCATAAAGATCCTGAGAAACTGAATTGTACACATGATTAATAATAACAACACTCTAATAGAGACTACAGGGAACTATCGCAATTTAAATTTAAAAAAAGTAATAACTCTCCAATTTCACAACTCCTATTAGTCTTTGAATAAAAAGTAACAGCAGTTGCAAAAACGTAAGTTCATGTACTTCTAGAAATGAGTGAAATCACAAATGATGGATCAACGAATTATCGGAAGCAGTGCCGCGGAAGAACACCGATTGGGCAAGAGAAATACAATTTTGCAATATATGACCAAATGCTCGGCCACATGTGTTCGACGGCAAAAAACAGTGCCTCTACTACTCATTAAATCAGAGTTTACGACAACAGTTCGAACAAATTAACAATTCAGTCTTAACTTGAACGCCTGGCGGACTCATTTTGACGATTCCGTCGCTATTCAAT
Source organism: Andricus curvator (assembly GCA_932195095.1). Classification (NCBI taxonomy): domain Eukaryota; kingdom Metazoa; phylum Arthropoda; class Insecta; order Hymenoptera; family Cynipidae; genus Andricus; species Andricus curvator. The sequence continues at coordinate 37,555 of CAKNYM010046471.1, read as the reverse complement.
TCTGGGTCGTTTTACTTAAACCGTTTCATTTTTTCTGGCTCTCTGTATGGACGATGATTAAATTCACAAAATAAAAAAAAGTAGTTAGCCTAATTTGCGGAACCGAAAACTTAGGGTGCATGCTTTTGTTCATGTGCATAACCTTTCGGGACCCGATATCGAGGGATCTGATCTCGTTCTTCGTACATGGAACCACTCTAAATGAATAGAGTTCTACTGGGACGGCAAGCATGTTCGTCGCAGATACTTTGTTCCTTGCCGACAGTTCGGAAAACCATATCCGTCGGATGAGACGTTTGTATCTGCATCGGAGAGTATCCTTTATAGATGTCACGTCCTGAGTGCGGCTTTGTGGCACGCCCAGGTATGTATAGGTTTCTTCAGCGCCAAGGTGTCGTATAGCGCTTCTGTCGACGAGCTAAGGGTCTTCAGGGATGCCATTAAGTTTTCCTTTCTTCAAACAAACCTTGGCGCACACTGAATGCGGGACGCGTACTGTCTTGCCCAGCCTATCTTTGTTCTGAGTTGATGTATTGGTTTTTTGGTCTTATGATCAACCCTTGGTTTTGTTTTACGGTTTGCTTCTGCAAAGTTCTCGCTGCATTGTACACACCACAATTGATAGTCCAGAGGTCGAATTGTTCGGAAAAATCTCCATGAAGCTCATCATCCAGTTCAGTCAGATCTTTGGGCTTGGGAGAAACCTGAATGTTGATGTTTCTCCGGTTTGCCGGCTTGTTCTGGCTGCGGTTGAGTAGGCGCTTTGCTTATAGAACACCTTTTCCGAAGTTCCTCGGCACGGTTTCGCAGACGTTTATGCAAAAAATGCGAGAGCTCTGGGTGTTTCTTGTACCACAGGGCATGCAGTCGCGCCATGTAACCTTTTCGTTCAGGGGCCATACTGGTATCATAGCACTCCAGCAGGTCATCCCTGACTCGATCCGTCCACTCAAAAGTAATGAGATTTTGCCGGTCAATCGCATTGACTCCGTCTTGATTGGCTCCCCCAACTCTAGAGTAGTCGGCATTGTTGTCCGACCCATTGTCGGGAGCCCTGCGCGTTCGATTGTTTTGAACCGCACTTGCTACAACTATGTTTGGTGCTGTCATTGTTGTTCCCACAAGCAGCTAGGGAAAAGGGTTCTTTCATCCTTGTAGAGCCCCGCGTGCAAGGATAAGGCTGATATTCTGTCATAGGCCCTTCGATTCGATTCCCAAGGAATAAATATATATATATATATATATATATATATATATATATATGTGTGTGTATATATATATATATATATATATATATATGTGTGTGTGTATATATGTTCGGTTTAGGTTTTGATTCCTTCGGAATCGAACCGAAGGGCCTATGCTAGGACTCGTGGGAACAACAATGATAACACCAAACATAGTTGTAGTAACTGCGGTTCAAAACAATGGAACGTGCAGGGGTCGGACAACCATGCGGACTACCCTAGAGTTGGGGTAGACAATCAAGACGGAGTCAATGCGATGGACCGGCGGAATCTCAATACCTTTGGGTGAAAGGATCGACTTAATTACGACCTGCTGGAGTGCTACGATAGCAGTATGGACCCTGAGCGAGAAGGTTACATGGCACGACTGCAGGATCTGTGTTGCGAGAAACATCCAGAGCTCTCCCTCTTTTTGCGACAAGGAAGAACGTTGCTTTAGGACCAAGAGAAACATCAACATCTAGGTTTCTCTAAATCCCAAAGATCTGGCTGAACTGGATGACCAGCTTCATGGAGATTTTTCCGAACAAGTCGACCTCTGGACTATCAATTGTGGTGTGTATCATGCAGCGAGAGCTTTGGCGGATGCAAACCGCAAAAAAAAACCAACGGCTGATCGTAAGAGCAAAAACAAATGCATCAACTCACTACAAAGATAGGCTGGATAAGACAGTACGCATCTCACATTCAGTGTGCGATTGACCATATAACATCTGGCAGGAATTTCACGGCCAAGGTTCGAATGTTCGCGCGCGAACTGCGGATCCGTTGTCACACACTTAACAAGTCGAAGCTGCTGACCATCAGGCAGCATATTGTTTACAGAATATGGGTACTATCTGACGCTAGGAGAAGTCCAAAGCGGAGGAAGAGGTGGATCAGAGAAAACCAAAAGTTTTTCTCTGACCCATCTCGACTCTCCCAAGATCCTCCAGTTACTGTTGACCATCCGCCCAAACCAGAGGAGGTCGAAGCATTTTGGAGAGAATTGTAAGAAGTACAGCATCCACTTGAAGAAGGCTCAAAGAACATAAATAGCTTTAAGGAAATGTGCAGTGCCCTCATAACACCTGAGGAAGCATGCCCACCTGTCACTACCGAGGAGGTGAAAAAAGTATTAAGAGGCATGTAGAACTATTGCGCTCCGGGATCAGATGGTATCCAGACCTTCTGTTGGAAGAAGTTTCCTTCAAACCACCAGCATCTGGCCCGCATTTTTACCTTGTATATAAAGTCGGAGGAGCCTATTTCGGAGTGATTGGTAGAAGGGCGCACAGTGCTCCTCCCAAAGATGGGCAACTTAGCTGAGCGGAAGAATTACAGGCCAATTACTTGTCTGAACACACTGTATACGATCTTCACAGCTATCCTAAATGATAGGATTGTTTGCACAATCGGACCTGTGTGGCGAGAAATGTACGGACAACGCGGCTCAAAAAAAGGCGTAGCAGGATGTCGGAAGAACATGATCATTGATAGATGTGTCTGCAAAGACGCAGCATCCTACCAGCGCTTCCTATCGATGGCCTGGATTGATTACCGGAAAGCTTTCGATTCAATCTACCATAGACTTAGCATCTGTCTGTGGGAAAGCTTAAGGGGATTTTTCAGCGTTATAAAATGGATGAGCAGTTTCCGGCCGCACGGTTCAATATTTCCGCCTGATATTTTGCATACCTCATCTAAATATTGTTCTCTTTTGCAGTGAAGTCTCGGTTTTTTTGAAAAAATGTTTATATTTGCCGTTATAAACAAAAAGAAAAGAACAATAGAAAAAAAGTGCAGTGACGCTCAGTAGTAGCTAAGTGTGTATTTTCGAGGCCTGAACTCATTGTTATGAGATGCAGGCCGGTTCAAAAAACTGAAATTATGAAAGAATCGCGTGGTTCAATTTTAATTAGCAGAAATAGTTTATTCATATAATTCTAAGAAAGTGAAAAAAAGATTCATGAAAATCGGTTAATATTTGCAGTAATAATAGAAATGTTGAAGTGCACACGATAGTATGCAAAAATACACCGCACTGTGGGAGGAAACGCATTCTTTTCGTTCAAAAGGTCTACAGCCTTCAATTTTTCCCCAATCCGCAATTATTGTTTTTTTTTAATTGAAGAGCGTTAAATTTCCAAGAGCGCCTTAGTCAGAGATTGTTGCATTTTCTTTTATTTATTTATTATATGTTTACTCGAAGTATGAGAAAATCGAGATTTTACACAAAATCATTATTTACTCTTCAATAGCGGTTTGCATATAATGAAAATCATCTTAAATCGACACAAGAGTACTCCCAGAATGCAAATAATTTGATTATTATCTGTTTTTATTGTTATAAACAAATGACATTAACAAACAGCCACGTAGTGTAATTTTTGTTGAAAAAAATTGTTTTCGGATGAATGTGCTTTAAATTATAGTGAGAGTGACTGCTGGTCACAATTTTTATGAAACATCAACAATTGTAAATGTTGTGAACAATTTTTTGCAAAAATTTGGAATTTTTTTCTTCCTTTATTATCTGAAAGTATGTAGATATTCGGAAAAGTGATATATGTTTCATTATGTGTGTTCAAATGCAACAGTTTTTGATTTTGTAAACAAATGAAATAAGTGAATATAAAACTTTGTGCTGGAAAATAATTTCCAATGTTTGTGAGAGATTCGTAATAATATTACGATTCGTAGGTATTTAACAACACTGACAAAAGTGGATCGTTAGAAGAACTCTCTGAAACAGTAGTTCTAACTACTTTTAATTAAAGCGCAGCTTTTCGTCGGTGAATTTTTTTTAAAATTACTATTTTGTGTTCAGGTATGTTAAACTGACTTCTTAAAAGAGTTGGATGAGTAATTTCAAATAGTAGGATGCACTGCACTGCACCACTTGGTGACCGTCCATACTCAGCGAGAAGAAGAGTTACTATTTCGTGTAGTAAGCCTTTCTTCTGTGAAAAGTAACTTTGCCGATTTCGCATTGTAACGCACATATATGTATATGTATATATGCACTGTACGCATTCTGTACACGATTTATGAATGGATTAGCTCGAAACTTTCGTCAACAAAAATGATGTAAAATGTCGATCGAGCGCACGCGTTAGTCGTGTGAGCTACGGAACCGCTTAGATTTTTCTGAAAAACTCTCGGTCAAGCGGTTTCTCTGAGAAAAACGTGGCCAGCTATGAAATGATGATAAATGTCTACTAACCATTTTTTTCATTAATCTCTTACGGATGATATCTAATATTTTGTAACGAGCTTGGGGAAAATATTTTGCGTAAAAGTATTAACTCACACAGTAAATTCAGAAACTTGTGATAGAACCTAATAAATACGACATCTTCCAGACTAATATAGTTACTATAAGTCTGAAAGATGTCGTATTTACTGGGTTCTATCCTAAGTTTCTAAATTATGAATTTTCCCAGCCGTAGAAAAAGAAAATTTTATTCTTCATATAAATCACACAGTAAATATATTATTAGTGATTTATGTGTATTATTATAAAATCTTTAAAATTACAATTTTTAATAAGTAAATATTTCGTATCGTAATAATATATCAAATACAAAATCGAAATCACTATTTTCCGATGAGGCAAACATTGAATTATTATTATTATACCATTAAGCCATAATTGAAATTTCAATTTTTGGCAAAAATAAAATTTTCCTCATGAGACACAGGGATGCTGAATTAGAATAAAAACTGTTTATTACAAACAAAAATATTCGTTTCCGAGAAATTAATATTAAAGATCGCGTTATCACAGTAGTATGGTAGATTATATGTATGTATGTATATTTACTCTCCCTTTTACGGGTTTGAGGGCTCCGTTCCCTGTACATCGTTTACAAAAATAGCTTACTGACTACTTAATATTACTTACTACTATAAATTCGACGTCTTAATTCTACTTTACAACTATGCCTATCCTATGCTATTAATCGTGCCTCCAGGGGCTTCCGTTTCCTCTCGCCTGAGCCTCTTCGGCTCACAATTTTAATCCACGACTCTACATCTTTAACTTTCTTTTCTTTAAGTCCCCTTTTGGCTCAACCCTATCCCCTGCCAGCTGCCCTGTCTCTTAGTTCTTCCAGATTTCTCATCCCTTTCTCACCTTGACCATTTTCATCCAAAATCCATCTTACTCTATCATTTACGCTCTATCCTCCCGTTTCATCCCCTGTGCATCTCTCTAACACGTGCTCCCATGTATCCAGTTCATACCCACACACTGTGCATGCTTTCTCTTCTTCATTCTCCCAATATCTGCATTCCCTCATCCCTTCACCCATTCTGAACCTGATCACTCGGTTCCATTTGCTCTCCTTTTGTACCTTTTTCAGATATTGTGGCTCTGTTTCGCCCTTAACTACCCTATACCATCTATTATATCTTGACCTCACGATTTTTTTCCATCTCTCTTCTTTCTGTTCTACTACCATGTCCTGCTCTACTTGCTTCCACTCTCTATTTGCCTCTCCGAACCCCCATTTTCTTTTCATCTGCATTCTGCCCTCCTCCCATTTCGATCGCTCCATGTTGCCCCTCTCCTCTCTAATTTGGATTTCCCTCAGACATGCTTGCGCTATCTTACTCCCCTCCCCCCTTTTTAGCTTCTCTTCGAAATTCCACGCTCTTTTTAGTTGCGTTATTACCATTTTCTCTCTACTCAGTTCTTCTCTCAATATATAACCTGGGCAACTCCAACTCACTCCCATGACCCATCTAAAGAACCTTTCCTGTGCACTTTCTATCCCTTTGTATTCCCTCCATCCCCAAATGTCTACTCCATAGATCATTACTGACCACACTAACACGTCAAACATCCAAACTCTCATCTTCCAGTCATCCTTGAATCTTCTCTTACCTATACCCCACACTTGTCCCATTATTTTACTCGCACTCTCAAGCCTCTTTTTTACCTGCAACTCATTTCCTCCCCCAGCTTCAAACCAAAAACCTAGGTAACAGAACTCCTCAACTAGTTCTACAATCTCGCCACTGATCTTCCATTCGTATTATATTTTACTTTTCCTATTTCTGAAATAAATTATTTTGGTTTTTACTACATTTAGCGTTAGATCCTTCTCTCTCACGAAGTCTTCGCACACTCTCATCATTAGCTTCATTCCTCCTTCCTCTTCCGCTAACAAAACTATATCGTCCGCATACGCGAGAGAGTATATTTTACTATTACCCAGGATCGCGCCTCCCTTACCCTTCCTTTCTAACTTCTGTTCGAGGTCTGACAACAGGATACTAAATAAAAGCGCACTGAGTGGACAACCTTGCCTAACTCCTCTACTCGTCCAGAACGTTTCTCCTTTTTGCGTTCCTACTCTCATCCTCGCTCTGGTTTCCACGAAAATTTCTTTACTCCTTTCCCTTAACCCTTTGTCCACTCCCCTCTCTTCTAGGGTTTCCCAGAGCACCTTCCTGTTTACCGAATCAAACGCTGCTTCAAAATCCACAAACAGTGCTATCAACTTTCCCTTCTTCCTCCCTAAATTCCTATTCACCAGGAAGTTGAGTACGAAAACATTGTCGATTGTTCCCATCCCTTTCCTGAAGCCCGTCTGGTTATGTGGTATAATCCCTTTTTCCTCTACCTGTCTTTCTAGCCTTTTCTTTATTATTTCTACATCAATTTTATATCCCGCCGACATAAGTGTGATTCCTCTGTATTCCTCTGTCTTTTAACCCTCTCCTCTCTTGATTATTGGTACTACCAAACCTGTTTTCCATATTTTTGGCCACCCTTCTCCCTTCCAAACCTTATTGCATATTCTCCATATCTCTTTCTGAACCCCCTCTCCTCCATATTTCAGAGCCTCGTTTTCTATGCCATCCTCTCCTGTAGTCTTATCTTTTTTGAGCTTTTTTATCACCTCCTTTACCTCTTCTCTACTTATCTCATTCTCTGCATCCTCCCCCTCCTCCTCTACTCTTTTTCTGCCTTCTCCTCTTACCATATTATCTACTCCTCCTAACTGCTTCTAAAAATACTCTGACCATTCACTTATCTCAATTTCTTCATTTATACCTTTCCTTCTTTCTCTTTCCCTGTTTATTATTTCCCACTGCCTACCTTCCCTTACCGCTTTCTGTACCTCTTCCTTATATCTGTTTTTTGCCTCCTGTCTCTTTTCGTCCAATAACTTCTCATGCACTTTTTTAATTTTATTGTATTCTTTTTTCTCCAACTCTCCCTTTCTCCATCTTTTTAAATATTCCCTCATATTTTCCCTACTCTCCTTACATTCCGCATCCCACCATACTTTCTTTTTCACATTCTGCACCTCTTGCGGCCTTACCTCTCTCTTTATCACCTCTATTCTTTCCCCTAACTTTGCCACAAACCTGTCCACATCTTCCTCCTGTGTATTTACTTCAATCCCATTCTCCATCTTTTCTCTGTATTCTCTAAGTTTTTCTCCTGCCCATCTACCCATCTTAGCATTATCCACTGTCACGCTATTTCTTTCTCTTTTACCTCTCTTCCCTCCTTCGCTTTTTAGCGTCGCAATTACCGGGAAATGTTCAGAACCTATCTCATTTCCAACTTCCATTCTATCTATGATATTTCTTATCCTTTCTTCAGCCAGGATATAATCAATCACCGTTTCTCCCTTTCCTACATATATATGGAACTCACAGATTACAAAATTTGCATGGAATCTTATTAAACTATTTAAGATCTGATGATGGAAACCAACTGTGTTTCTGAAACCTAATCGAATCGATTCTTCTGTTTTAATTAAATTGCAACCGTTAGTCTGGAAGATTTCGTATTTATTAGGTTCTCCTACCTAAATTTATGAAGGATCAATGCTAAAGTCTTTGCATCATGTATTACCAACTTAAAATGCATAAATTCAACAGAAATAAAAATATTATTTGAACGCACTCAGCGCCTCAAGATTATATTAATGAACGCAAATGAGTTAAACAGAATTACTAATTATTTTTTTAAACTTCTGGTCTTTCAAAGCATAAATAATTACACAGGGTCATATGAATGTCAAAACCATTCTTTAGAACTTCTGATCCTAGTAGCTTGTCATAGTTTGCTAATATCGAGGTAATGACCCTCACAACACACGTCTTCGCGTGCGCTGATCACGAATCTGTGGCGCCTATGACACCTATAAGTCAGGATCAAGGTCATTTGGAGGTCAACTTCGTTAATTCGAGAGATATCATGTTTTTGACCTCAGATTCTCAAAGAGCGGGAAATTTTTCGTTCGGGAATATTTTTATCCACGGGTCCCAGTGACCTCTGAAGGTCATATGAATTTCAAAACCATTATTTAGAACTTCTGAACCTAGTAGCTTGATCAAGATCAAGTGCCAGCTCTTTCAGTATCTGATGTGAAAAAGATGATATCTCTCGAATTAACGCAGTTGACCTTCAAATGACCTTGATCGTGACGTGTAGGCATCATAAGGGCGACTGATTCGTGATCAGCGCACCCGAAAACGTATTTTTTGAGGGCTATTACCACGATATTAGCAAACCATGACAAGCTACTAGGTTCAGAAGTTCTAAAGAATGGTTTTGACATTCATATGACCTCTAGAGGTCACGGGGACACGTGGATAAAAATATTCGGGAGCGTAAAATTTTCTGCTTTTTCAGAATATGAGGTGAAAAACATGATATCTCTCGAATTAACAAAGTTGACTTTCAAATGATCTTGATCCTCACTTGTAGGGGTCATAGGGGTCACGGATTCGTGATCAGCGCACCCGAAAACGTATTTTGTAAGGATCATTACCTTCATATTAGCAAATCATGACAAGCTACTAGGTTTAGAAATTCTAAAGAATGATTTTGACTTTCATGTGACCTCTAGAGGTCACTCGAACCCGTGGGTAAAAATATATCCGAATGTAGAATTTCCCGCTCTTTCAGAATCTAAGGTCAAAAAGATGATATCTCTCTTATTACCGAAGTTGACCTTCAAATGACCTTGATCCTGACGTGTAGGGGTCATAAGGGTCACGGATTCGTGATCAGCGCACCTGAAAACGTATATTCCACTTGGTTTGGTCGGAGGACTTTTTGATTTCATTTTGTGGCCCTGTGTTATTCGTGAAGATAAGCGAAATTTTGCTAAATAGCCAAAACCAGTGACCAACGTCTAAAAGTATTCCGTGTTTTATTATTTATTTTCTAAATACATATTGTTCAATTAACACTTTTACAATATTTAATAAGACTTGAATGTCCAGGCATGCTCTTAAAAAAATGTGTATTTTAAATTTATGAAATTGATGAAGAAAAAATCTTAATATTAAAAATATTAATTTGAAAATGAATTCTTACTCTTCAGAGTTCTGTCAAGAACCTTGATTATTTTAAAAAACGTCACTTAACCTCATCAATGATGAAAAAATTTTAAAAATTAGATTTGGAGAAAATAAGAATTTCAGGCCTATAAATTGAAATCTATTAATATGTTTAAATGCTTAAATATGAACATACAACATTTAAACTAGAAAGAATATGATTTTTTTAAATTCTGCAGTTTGAAGCATTTACGAATTTCTCTAATTATATTTATATTTTGACATGTGCATTTTAAAATACAGTCAACTTACTTTTATTCTACTGGCCTTGAAACGTACACGTTCGGTTATTCTAGGGCTGGAGGGGCCCCCACCTCTACCGCGAGTAGACAGGTTCTTTTTATCAAGCGACTGTCATTGGCTGCCCGTTCTTGTATAGATGCGTTTGCGCTAAGTAACTGTTTCAACTGCGCGTGTGCCGAAAACCGCGGTCTATTTAAAATCAATAAATAGCATCAATAATAATATACCGATAAATACACCCGACATTCCTAGTACTGCTGGCCCACGCAGTTTCTTAGGTCAAGGGGCGAGAGACAGTTGCGACTCTAGCCTCAGAAGGGCCGCTATATGTGCAAATACTCAGTCCAGTATATTGTGCAATAAGATGCATTCAAAGTGGAAATGCTTCAGACGGTCCCGACTTATTGCCCAGTTAAGTGAATCGACAAAAGAATGGAACATGGATGAGAAAATCCATTCTATACTTGAGAGATATGACTATTTGTACATTTATGACTTTTTCGTTTAGAATATTTTCTCGAAAAAGTTGTCTGCATTCACATGACGGCATGTCAAAATACTCAGTTCAAGGCTTCCCGCTCTACGGGCCTCTTTTTTTAAATTGGTCACCCACTGATGCGGGCGTGGCCGTACAGCTCGTACAGGGACCGTGGTGGGAGATGACGAAACTGCGCAAATTAGAATAAGCGTGTATAGGGGATGTAGAATAGATGAACTGTAGAATAAGCGAACTGTTGAATAAAAGAAAGTTGACTGTAACTATAAAACGTCTTAATTACTCAACATTCAATTTAAGTCAATTTTCTTATAAGCAATTTTGATGTTCCATCAACATTAGAACGCTTTAATAAAGTGATGTACTTGCGGAAAATGTGCCGGTGCCCTTGAATCCCGAATCTCTTCCAATGAAGAATTTAGGTATTCTTCATGTTTGTTTTATTCATGTAGGTTAAAAACTCGCTTCTTGTAGATTTTTCGTCGAAAGATGGGAAGTAACGTCTTTACTGCACTGTCCATACAGTCCTTTACTGAATGTTCTTATCGTTGTCCGTGGTAAAATATACATTCGCCGCAAACGCATGTACAATAATGAAAGAATGCCGACATTTATTGAAATTTGTATTTTTTCTTTGGTGTCTCTCTTTTTATTTATCTTTAATAAACTAAATTAAACCTCGAGTAATTATAAATCAAAGTTTATTTGTAAAATTTAATTCAAATATTTCATGTTACAACTTGTAACGTTATTCTTTTATCGGAGCCTTACTTTTTATTCTATGACGCCTCAATCCTTAAGGACAGCTTCAATTTTTAATTTGAATGATGATTTTGTCTAACCTTAGTTGTATCGAATGGTACTCTTATAAACTAATCCATAAGAATTAGGACTTTTCGACGATTTAATTTGGCCTAGCCAGGAAATTAGTCCCGAGTATGCACGTCGGCACCAATCCTGTGAGGAGGATAAACCTGAAACGAAATACCCGATTATTTACAACAATCATAAAAGATACCCTATCAACTACATCAGGTTCCCAATTAGCATTAAAACTGACTTCACTCTTTGCCAGTTTCAATCCTTGAATTTGAAAGTGATTTTCTAACAGGAATTCCCTAGAAATGTAGCTGTCGCTTGATCCAGCGTCGATAACTCCTCTAATTTCAAAAGTCTTCATTTGAAGTTTTGAGTTTGATTATTAATAATCTTTCATGAGGAATTAGCTCACAGAAGTGAAAATTAAATTGCGTTTATATTTTTGTGATCGATCTGTCCTGCTTTTTCGTACCGAATTTTAAGATCGAATTTGTCTTATTTTTCAATTCATTGCTTGACTCAAGGATTATCTTTCTTTCTCCTATTTTACATTGAGATACACATGTGATAATTTTTCGGCCCCGAATTTCGCAATTCTAAATTATCTTAATTACACTTCCCTTTCCCTGAGGAACAACTGGAATTTCGTTGAAATCTTTATATTAATAAATGAGTACAGTACGAAATTTCGTTTCATTTTCGTAACTATTGAATCCTGCAGAAGGAATTCTCATCAGGTCTTATTTTGTGCCTTTAAATTGTCTCTTCATGCTCGTATCGCTCAAGAAATAAAAATTCAGGGTCCATTTTCGGAATTCGTTAAATTCCTAGGATACAATTTTTTTTTTTTTTTTGAACGGCGAATTAATTTATTCGTGATAAAATAGTGTTTGATGTTATGAAACTCCATTTTATTGGTTAAAACGAATGATGAGCACTAGAAACGTGATCATTTAGCTCTCGTATGTTGACGGGTTGAAGAAAGATCTTTTATTGTCACTCCGAATTAATTAACCTCAACCTGTTAGTTGTATACCATTAAGCCATTTCCCTTTCGGGGTAGGCGTGACACTACCCGATTCGGGTAGTGTTTCTAGGTTGATAACTTGTAGTAAATAACTACAAGTGTGGGCTCACCACACCCACGATGTGCCAACAGCAGCACTCAGTTTTCTCGAATGGTCACCCATCCAAGTGCTAACCGCGCCCAACGCTGCTTAACTTCAGTGATCTGACGAGAACTGGTTTTTTCAGCGTGGTATGGCTGTTGGCTGTTGTTAGGATTGAATTAAAAGCCTCTTAGCGTTCCAATTGTTCCTGAAAGCATTGTGGTCCCTATACCTAGGATCTCTCAACTTTAAGACTCGGCGAACAAATTACTACGAAGCGAGTAGAATTCCCGGAATCGCAGAGCCTGACGCCAAGCGCGGTCTCCTGTCCAGTATTCAGCGCAGACTGGCCATTCGTGTGATCCTTGGCTATCACGGTGGTCCCGTCATCGCGGAATCTTGTATCCCCTCTTTTCAAACAGGTTGCGCACGCAACCGCACCTATTTCACGTAGCGGTACGTGTGACATATATAACTCTTTCGCCCAGGAATTCGAAAGTCACTCATTAGCGTATTTATATTCTCTTTCGTCTGCTTTTTAGTGTGTTTTATAAATATAAAATAATTATTTTATACTAAACCGTTTTAGTGCCCCCCTGAACAAAGGAATATTTTAAGTTTTTGAGAGATTTATTCGTTTATCCAAACCGTCGTGGGATGAGGGCTAAAGGTTAAGTTGGCGTTAGTATGAAGGTATGTGAGAATTGAGCGTGCGTTTTTAAGTGATTAGGATTACGAGGAAACGTTTTATGATTTTAAGCATTTTTTTAATTATGGGTATTCAATAGTTAGTTGAAAATGATTTTGTTAGCGTTGTTTTTATTGATGGTGAAAGGAGTTGATGAGTTACGAGAGAATCGCAATTTCAGCAGAAATTCATCCAATAATAGGTTTGGATGGAAAATTTTCGAAACAGAATTGATTAATTCAATTTTTGTTTTGAAAAATTGTGTGAGTTAACTGTGCCGCCCTAAACGAAAAAATCAAATTAAGATTTTGATTTGTTCGTTTACGATCGTTCGTTTGCTGGGTATGAAAAAGAAGAATTTTGTTCAAGGAAATTGTTTTTATTTTTTAAGTTATTCTAGTTTGCTAAAGAAGGAATGAATATTATTTACATTGTGTTTTAAACTTTGCCTTTTATATTCTTTTGCGTCGTATTTATTATTGAGTTCACTATATAAAATAAATGAGAAAAATTGCCCCCCTATTTCTCTTCCCCATGAGAGTTCTTCGTTTTTATTTGTTGTGGTATCATTTTTCGTGTTCCGTTCCTCTGCCTTCAATTTATCACTCATTTCTTTAATTGTGTTTCGCATCTCTTGTATGGTTTCTTCAACCCAATTTTGATGAAGTGTTTCGGTGTTAGCTTTTATCAGATTGATTTCTTCTCTGGTTAAATTTTCAGCTTTTACTTGTAAGATTATTGGCAGTTTTCCTCTTTTTTTAGCGCGTAGCTGACGTTCTTTCCTAGCCCAAAGCGAGAGGTTTGCGTTAGTTTTTCTTTTGTTTTGATCCCTGGCTCTTTAAAGTTCGTTCGGGTGTGCTTTATTGTTTTCGAAATACCCAAATTTTTTTATTCTAAAACCAAAAGAAAACAAACCAATATTTGACGTAGGCTTCTATAATTTCTTTTATAATGCTATAATTCCCCATGATTTATTTTGTTTTATTGATCAAATGATTATTTGATCTTTGTGCTTTAGTTAAATTCTATTTAAATCAATTTTTAAATATTTTCCAATTTATTTCCTTTTTTTGAAAATGTTTAATTAAAAGATGAAACCACAATTCACATCAAATGAGCCCGAGAGTTTCTTCTCCATGAGACACTTTAAATTACCTGTATTTGGTACTCCTTTTATCGTTTATGCACCACGGTTTCTTTTCCTTTTTAAAATTTAACACAGATATTTTAATTTAAAAGTTACTTTAGCGTGATCCTGTTAGATCGAGTGTCAACTTTATACTGAATATTTCCACAATTATTTTAGTGCAATGTTGTGGTTTCTTTTTGTATAGATAATTTGTCCTTGGCAGTTTCAATTACTGTTCCGTTTATCTTGCTTTCCCTTTCTATATACATGTGTTTCCTTCCTAAACCTTTCAATTACTTATCATATGTCTATTGGTATAATTATTTTATATTCTATGATATTTTCTTTCCTTTTCTAATTAGACAAGGGTAGATTTTTTTTGTCTACTTTTTATTCTTTTTGCTTTTCTTTCTTATCATTTCTTATTCTTTTTTATTTCTTTATTGTCTAATGATATTTGTTTTATGAAAATTTTTGTCTTCTTTTCTTATTTTGTTCTTATTTTTTCCTTAGACTATTATATCTTTTTCTGTCTTTTTACCTTATCTTTACTTTACTGTTTGTCATTAACAATTTTGCTCAATTTCTATTTCTTATCTAATTACCAACTGATCTCTCTTTTCTCAAGTTTCTACTCGCATGTTTCTCTTTGAATACATCTTGACTTATTTTAATTCAAATTATTTGTGACTTTTACATTTCACCTAATTTATTATCAATCTTTTCCTTTATATTTCTATTCTTAACTATTTCTATATAAACGCTTCTTTAGTTCAATTTCTGAACCCATTGTTTAAAATTCTATTTGATTTTTTCTGCCTAGTTTGGCTTTTTTAGCTTTTCTTTACTTACTAATATGGGTTATAATTTTCTTTCTTATATTACTGATTTCCTTATGATTATTGAAGGTTTCCGAAGTTTTCCTCTTCTTTCCTTTGA
This sequence comes from Andricus curvator, assembly GCA_932195095.1. NCBI lineage: Eukaryota > Metazoa > Arthropoda > Insecta > Hymenoptera > Cynipidae > Andricus > Andricus curvator. The sequence continues at coordinate 22,530 of CAKNYM010046471.1, read as the reverse complement.
ATGTATCTTTTTAGATCCTGAGACTGATACATTCCTTTGTCCTCTTCTTTTCCAGGATCCCACAGGATGAATGTCCCTGGTTTTATTTCTTTTTTTATTTCATAGGGTCCGTTGTATATTTGCTGCAATTTTACTAATATCTTATTACTTTTGTCTGATCTATTAAGCAGTTTCAAAAGCACTTTCTCACCAACATTCAATTTGGTGATTTTATGAGTCCAATTAGATACCTTGGCTCTTCTTTAACCCTTTCGGATAATCTTTTCTTGTGTCATCTCTATTTTTCTTTCGCACTGCATTTTATTTGTGGACGGAGGTAATTTCAACCAATTTTCCCAGGCTCTTTTAGGTTTGAGATTGAGCTGAATTTCAATTGGTGTACATTCTGTTGTCTCATCGTGGGTTTCATTCATGCAGTTCTCGATGGCTCGTATCCAGCTCCACCACGTATTATGTCGATCCTTTATGAGCGTTCGGAAAAATGTAGATAATTCTCGATGAATTCTTGCGACAATGTTGCTCTGAGGATGTCTCACCGATGAGAACCTCTGAGACTGAGCTGAGACTCCTTTTTCTTTCAATTTATCAAACCATTGATCACAGGTGAATTGGGTCCCATGATCTGTGACTATTTTTTCGGGCTTCCCAAATTTTCCGACGTGATCCTTGAAGATTTTTGCTATCGCTGTTTTTGCGGTACTCCTTCTTATGGGGTAAAGTTTGACATATTTACTGAAAGAATTTACTGTAGATAAGATATATTTGTAGCCACCTCTTGATGCAGGCATTGGTCCATAAAAGTCGATCGAGAGAATTTCTCCGGGCTTTTTTGGCGAGTAACTTGAAACGGTTCAGTATAAAATAAATATTTCATATCTACGAATAACACTCAAAAGCGAAACCTATATGAAAAGTGGGGATGCGAGGACCCGCGACGACGGGAGCATCGTTATTACCAAGGATCACTCGAATCGTCAGTCTGCGCTGTACGGTTCAGAGGAACCACAAGTTTGGCGTTTGACTCTATCGATCGCATTCGAGGAACTTTCTTCTCTAATGCAAGGGACCACGACTCCCATAACCTTCTCATTGGTCTTTCAACCAAGGATTTTGACTGAATATTTCATCATACCTTTAGGAATTAGTAAAATTACCAGCATAAGGTTATGAATTTTTCGCAATCAAAATCAGTCGGGTTTTTAAAAGGTAGGAAAATTTACAGTTAAAATTTAAAGCTGGAACCACGAAAAAAATGTGTGGCTTCATAATGCTTCATTAGATGGAAGTATAAAATTAATAGGAAAATAAGACAATATTCTGGAGGACAAATCTTGCACTTAATTTGCACGGAATAACGTCTCATTTCGTAAACTCAGAAATAATTTAATCCTCAGATCTTCGCATGGAAGGGTAAATTAGTAGGACTCCGTGTTTAATATGCGCATGATCACAAATCTTACTAGGTCGAACAGATTCAAGGAACAAAATCAATAATTGCTCAGGAATAAATTAAAAGTAAAAAATAAGCCTATTCAGACGTGATGAACATAAGAACGTTTCTAATAAGGGCAATTTTGGACCCAGAGCTTAAGGACAATTATATCTCTAGGGAATTCTTGGTTGAAAACTATTTTGAAATTCAAGGGCTAAAAGTTGAAAAGAGTGAAGTAAATTTTAACGTAAATTATGAACCTCAAATCACTGATAAAGTTTCGTTTAATTTCTTGAACAGAACACAATAAATCGTCGAGCAATCCGTTTTCTCTTGAAATACACTCACGAGAGAAAAACTCGATACAGATAAATCTAGCAGGTAAAATGAAAAAAATTAACTATGAAAGTTGTCCTCAAGGCTTCAGGTGTCAAAAGAATTGATTAATGCTCATATGTAATTAGATAATGTTACAAACTTCGCATTTCTGCATAGCAGGTTTGATTTGTAACTTTATTTTTTTTTTGTCAGGACTCGCAGCTCGCTAATCTCCTCCTAATTGTTTTTGCAAAATGAGGATAATAGAAGTATTCATTCAACATTCTGAAAACTCTTTGTGCCCCCACGTGAGCATATAGTTCGTGGCATTCATTCATTATTTTATAGATGATGCTTTGGGTTAGACAAAGTTTCTTTCCTTCCTTACTTGTCAAATCAATTCGTTCTATACCTCGACTTTTTTTGTTTTTCCCTCTTGGATGTCCTTGAATCTTCGTTGTAATATGAGGTCTTCTTTTTGTTCGTTTATAAAATTTTTTAATCGTTCTCTTAATTTCGATTATGGTCCCTTGGCTAGGGCATATAAGAAGATTTTACCCTCATTCAAATCAAACGGATATATCGATTCTTTTGAAGGTATTCTATTCAAAACGTCAGCCACTATGTTATTTTTCCCTTCGCAGTATTCTATTTCCAACCAATAATCCTGGATTTCCATAATCCATCTCGTAAGTCTTCCGCTGACCAATTTGCAGGTTTTGGGGAAAGCTAAAGCTTTATCGTCTGTACGGATAATCAGTTTTGCACCTAAAACGTAAGATCTGTATTTCATAAGTGCCCATATATTGGTAGCTGTTCTTCCTCTCTATTTTTTTGAGAAAGAACGGCCCCTAGTGATACGTCACTGACGTCAGTTTATAAGTAGAATGGTTTGATTAAATCGGGATATGTTAGGATCACAAATTCGCAGAACAATCATTTGATCTTCTTGAACGCATCTTCTTTTCCTGAAGCTCAGATGCATTTAATCCCCACTCTTAACAATTCAAGTAGAGGGACTATTTCTTGGGCGTGTTCATTGGTAAATTTGATGTAATAATTTAATAATCCCAAGAATCCCCTCAATTCCTTCCAATTTCTAGGTGTTGGAAATTTGTGGATTATTTGGATTTTTTCCGGATCTGGTTTTATTCCCAGGGCCGTAAGAATGTGTCCTAAAAATTTTTATTCTGGACGAAAAAAAAGAGATTTTTCCAAATTAACCGTGACATTATGATCCTGTAGGCGATGAAAAAGAAGTTCCAGATGGTCCAAGTGTTGAGAGACGTTCTGCGAAGTACATAACATATCATCAATGAACGTGATTACAAAATATCCTATCCCTCTTAAAACTAAATCTAGAGCCCTAACTGGAGCCCTGTGCTCGTTTTTAATCCAAAAGAAGTAACTCTAAATTCGTAGCATTTTCCCTCGTGTACGAATGCCGTATATTTAATTGAATTTGGGTGTAATTGCATCTGCCAAAAACTACTCACAAGATCTAATGTCGACATAACCTTATTTACCGCACATCTCTGAAATAGAACTTCGGTTGGTTCCGCGTATTTGTAATCATTTATCATTAGTTCGTTTAATTTACGCGCATCTAAACAAATGCGGATCGAACCATCTTTTTTCGTTGTTATTACTAAAGGATTTACTATGCGCTATGCGAGCGTTGAATTATGCCTAGTTCTAGTAATTGTTCGATTTCTTGTTTCATTTTGCTCCTAAGAAACATAGGTATCGGATACGTTCTCATCAGAAATGGTTTCTTATCATTTATTTCTAACTCATGTTTGCATACTGAAATCCTACCTGGTATCTTTGAAAATACAGTTTTATAGCGCTGAATCAGCTTGTAAAATCGCTCTTTTTCATTAGAGGCCAATAGTGTGCCCTGTACTACCTTTTTGTTAATCTCTTCACCACGTAATGCAAATTGATTTCAAACATATTCATAATTGTCAATGTAGTTTAGTTCTTTTACAACATTTGGAGGTATTTTTTCTACTATTCAAAATTTTCCTAAATAATTCAAATATTTCTTCTTTTGAGAATATTCGGGATCAAATATTAATCTTATACGCTTTGGATCTTCGTCCATTAATTTCACTTTTATCGTTTTCTCTTTATCTTTCAATTCAATAATATTTTCTTCGAAGTCAATTTCACTTTTCAATCTTTGTAATACATCAACCGCAATTATGCATTCTTTATTCAATTTAGGAATATCAAAAATACGTAGGAAACATCCCAGCTGCCCATTTTGAAGTATGCATATACTTGATCTTTTAATTTTACAGGTTTCGCCCCTGTAGCTCCGACTATACTTGTACCCACTATTGGTAACAATTCACACTTTATAAATACCTTAATATTATTTTCAACAAATGTTTCTGAGATACATGTAACCTCGCCGCCTGTATCTATTAACGCTTTTGTGTTTATGTTTTGTCACTCTATTTGTAATATTGGATATATATCAAGAGATTTTGTTATCTCATTAACTTCATTTTCCAATAAATTTTCGCTCATATCTAACGTAAGAGGTTTTATTAAATTGTTAGGCCCCGGATTTGCCTCTATCGTATTACATTTTACCCAATCGAGGCTCAGGCATTTCCCGACTCCTCGTGACTAATTGAAAAATCATCATTTTCATGAATTTGTTCTAAACAACGAGTTTGTTTCTTTCCATAATTATTACGCGGTATGCCATTCGCCCCAAAAATTTCGCTTTCATTATTTCTATCATTTCGCAGTTCGCTTTGCTCATTTCTAGAGCGCCCGCTCGACGGATTATTATTTTCTCGCTTGTAAATTCCATTTTCCACGGTACCACTTAAAGGCTTTTGATTATTATTATTATTATGAAAATCATTCGCATTTGTGTAATTAGGACCATTGGACCACTGACCCTTGTTATCCTGATAATTGCGAGGTCGATCAGCGAACGGACCATAATTTGAATCTCGATTATCTATATTTCGATGTTGACGATTTTCATATCCGTAACCTTGGTGCTCGCGGCCCGAGTAATTGGAAGAACTACGGTTCTGCCGATTTTCAAACCCTCAATTTCTATCATCATACCGTCCCCGATTATAATAGCTCTGACTTCGATCATCATAACGATCTCGATCCTCGTATTCGCGGCTATGATTTTTATCTGACTGATTATTTCAATGCATAGGTCCATAATTTTCAAAATTTGATTTTCGCTGATCGTACTCAACATTATTTTCATCCTGATATTCTCGCGGATAACCCTGATTTGGACATCTATTTTTACCTCTGAAATTTTTTCTATCGTTTTGACGAAAATTTTGATGTCCATTGTAATGGTTTTCATTATATGCTGAATTTTGACATGGTGAAAAATGCTCAGAATAATTTACAGGGCCTGTTTGGTGTAATGCTTCTAAAAACTCATTTAATTCCTCTTTCGTGTTTGTATTTCTTATGATTAATGCTGTTTGCATTTCTTTAGTAAAATGTCTCGATAAACATTTTACTATTTCGCTTTCAGAGGGTGATAAAATTAGATCTGTCGTGTTATTTATCATTCTGGTCACATATTCTGACCTTGAGAGTTTCCCCGGCAAATAATGACAGTATTGCAAATATTTATCAATTTCAAATCTTATGTCATCATTCCAAATTTTCTTAATGAATTTTTCTCGAAAATATTGTGGGTCATAAATTGTGTCTTCCAGGATCATATTTCACTATTCTCCGGCCCTACCTTCCAAACATGATTGGATCACAAATTGAAAGTCATTTTTCCTAACGTCGATCGCTGTTATGTATAACTCGAAATCTTTTAAAAAATATCATTGGACGCTCACCTTCCCTACCAGAAAATTTCGGAATTGGGTAGTTTTTTAACCAAGACGTTTTAGTACTGCCCGACTCTGTATTTCTATCTACGCGTGTTTCGAAGCTAAATTGTTGTTCCTCAATGTCTTGTAATCGCTTTCTATTTTGCATATTTGCAACGAGTAGTTCGGCTTGATTTTCATGAATTTCTTCGCTTGCTTTTGTTAATGAGTTTACTTTTTGTTTAAGGTCAGATATACTTTCTTCTAAATATGTACTCTGAGACTCGCACCTTTCGTTTAGACTGTTAACTTTTCTGTAAATTTTGTCGGTTAAGTTCTTTCCAAAAAATTCTATTTTATCGTGAACCACTGCAAGATCTTGGCTATTATTTTCCCGGCTTTCCTTGAAATAGTCGTATACTTTATTTTGACCAGTAAATGTTTCGTTAACCCTTGCTTGTAGGTTATTTATACCGCCCATAATAATGTTAAATCTTTGTTCCTCAGAGTAAGGTTCATTATTTCGTGGATTGTTTTCCGCAGTCATTGTGTTCGCGGCATTTAAATTTGAGTTATTAACATCTACCGGGAGATCACTCGTTCCGTCGTTAATGTTGACCTTCGATCCACTCAGATTTTCTGCATTGTTTAGTGTAGGCAGATCATTATTTGATTGAGATCTTTCACCATCGGACTCATTTGTAGATTTATCGATCAATACTTTTTCGCTGTTTTCCATAACCGATTTGGACAATTTAATTTCACTATTCCCTTTCTTTTGAGGGTTGTTTTTGATTTGATTGTTATCAGCCATTTTTGCTAATGATTCCTATTTATCTAAATAAAAAATTGTAATTCTTGAACTTCGAAGTTCGGTATTAAATTCACAGAAGCTAGGTTCGAATGAAATTATTAGTCCGTATTAAAGGCTTTTATTCGTGTTTAATTAGAAGTGTAAATTTGATGTTTTTTTTCGTCTTATTTCTACGATAGTATTTAAATTCAGTATTGGAGGTTTATTATCCTTGTTCAGGGAGTTAATCGATTCTATTTGTGTCTTAATATGATCGCGTAGCTTTGCTCACTATTATTCTATTCGAGAATGTTAATGGGTTTCATTCATATCGCGATAATGTCAATCAAATTTAATTAACTTCTATTATGAATTTATGACCACACTGCGGTCAGATACAATGGTCCTGTAATGAACATGGCGCTACTGGTTACGCAATATTTACTTTTGCGGAACATCTGCTTTTCAATTCTTATTTTCTCATATATTCCGCGATGTAGATCGACGAAAATTCGCAATTCTTTTTTCTTTTAAGAACTTCTGTATCACACCAGGTGTACCAATTGTAACGTTATTCTTTTATCTAAGCATTACTTTTTATTCTATGACGCCTGAATCCTTTATGACAGCTCCAATTTTTAATTTGAATGATGATTCTTTCTAACTTTAGTTGTGTCGAATGATCCTCTTATAAAATTAATCCATAAGAATTGGGACTTTTCGACGATTTAATTTTTCCTAGTCAGGAAATTGGTCCCGAGTACGCACGTCGGCACCAATCCTGTGAGGACGATAAACCTGAAACGAAATACCCGATTATTTACAACAATCATAAAAGATACCCTATCAACTACATCAGGTTCCCAATTAGCATTAAAACTGACTTCACTCTTTGCCAGTTTCAATCCTTGAATTTGAAAGTGATTTTCTAACAGGAATTCCCTAGAAATGTAGCTGTCGCTTGATCCAGCGTCGATAACTCCTCTAATTTCAAAAGTCTTCATTTGAAGTTTTGAGTTTGATTATTAATAATCTTTCATGAGGAATTAGCTCACAGAAGTGAAAATTAAATTGCGTTTATATTTTTGTGATCGATCTGTCCTGCTTTTTCGTACCGAATTTTAAGATCGAATTTGTCTTATTTTTCAATTCATTGCTTGACTCAAGGATTATCTTTCTTTCTCCTATTTTACATTGAGATACACATGTGATAATTTTTCGGCCCCGAATTTCGCAATTCTAAATTATCTTAATTACACTTCCCCTTTGAATTACCACTCCCCTTTTGAATTATCTCTTCATGCTCGTATTGCTCAAGAAATAAAAATGCAGGGTCCATTTTGGGAATTCTTTAAATTCCTAGGATACATGTATTTGTGTGTTTTAAACGGCCAATTAATTTATTTGTGATGAAATAGTGTTTGATGTTATGAAAGTCCATTGAATGAGCTCCCAAATGAAAAAAGGTTGAAAATTCAATGGGGTCATCTTGTTTTTGTCGAACACTTCTCGAAAAGATTAATTTTGACTAACTCCGAATGAGTTAACCTCAACTTGTGACGCATTAGGGAAGAGCGTGAAAACAAGAACATATCTTTAAATTAATTAAACCATGGGAGAGTAAAAATTCCCTCCTTTTAGGATTGAATTAAAAGCCTCTAAGCGTTCAAATTGTTCCTGAAAGCATTATGGTCCCTATACCTAGGATCTCTCAACTTGAAGACTCGACAAAAAAATTTCTACGAAGCGAGTAGAATTCCCGGAATTGGAATGCCTGACGCCAAACGCGGTCATCTGTCGAGTGTTCAGCGCAGACTGGCGATTCGTGTGATCTTTGGTAATCACGGTTGCACACGCAACCGCACTATATACAGAATACACAAAATGTATTCAGAGAGCTTCACGTGTGAGATTACTCTATTGGCTTTCATCTATATTTTCAAAATGAATACGAAAAAATGTTCTCCTATTCAAAAAATTGTCGGTATTTTGTCTAAGTACGATGCACCTAGAAGGCGGTAATCACAGTTGGATCACGAAGGTGCTACCTAATGATTAAGGTCAATCGCGAAATGCCAGTTGGTTTTTCTTCGTAAAGTCGTTGAAAGCTATACCAAAGAAATTGTGACGAATTCAATCACAAAAGGTGAGGCGGAAACAGAAAAACTATTCGTCCACCTTTCCTGCATAAAAAAGCGACAGAGACTGATTTGGCTCTGCGGAAGACCACTCAAGCGAATCAAACGTCCAAACGTCTAAAATTGTGAAGAAACATTTTTTATCTTCGCTTTTCAGGATACCTAAATCCGCCACATTAAAAAAATCAACGAATCGAGCAAGGGGAGACAGAGAAAAAGACATAAAATATAAATATATTCATTAATTTCTGGAATTCTTTTTGGGCAATTTCAAATAGATAAATTGAATTTATGATTTGTTGAAATCTCAAAAGATCACAAATTGATGAGTTTGAGGCAAAGAAAGAATTTCGAAGTGAAAGAAGTGTCGGGCCAGGACGCAGGTGTACGTGATTGTACCGCTACGTCGATTGAAATGAACTAGAGTTGCATTATTAGCGACGAGAGAGAATAAATAAAATATCTCCCTGCTAGAAAGTGAAACGAAAAGGGCTATCCCAATTATTATGAATCCGTTTCTAACAGTAGAATTAAGATATTTATAAAATTGGTTGATTTATTTATCAATTGGAAATCCCTCACGAAATAACCGGAAATAGAATTCTTGGACGAGAATGAATGAATGACGTCTCACAAAATAATAAATAAAGTCTAAGACTAGACTTCGTTCAGTTTGTGAAGCCTCCGCAACCTTTTGAGTTTTTGAATTAATCAGAACAAGTTCCTCTTCTTGGGTATAAACCGGTTAAGAATTGAACCGATAATTTCTTGTTATATATGTGAAAGAATACGACTACATATAACTAAAATGGATTTGTACGATTAGCGCTTATAATTGTTTGTGCTTCGTGTCAACGACGATGTGTCATATTCAGTTGTAATTTTACCTGGAGAAAGACCCAAAGACGAGTTGAAACGTCGATTCATTTTTAGTTGGTTTTTTGACTAAATAAACGTATATCAAACGTATAACCAAAATACTTTGTCTTTCTTTCTAAAGAAGATAAATCTTAATCGAAAAAACATTCAAAGAAAGGTTAAAAATTTAGGACTGTTGTCTTTAATTTCGATTTCTGATAACTTTACTAGTTCATTATACGCAGGTTTTTGTAAAAGCGACTGCGACTTTAACCCGCTGCACCAATATTTTCTTACCATTTTACAATATGCTCTTTTTCTTTTATTTCTTTCTAATTTGAATGCCTCTTCACTCGCGCCCCTTGATATTCTAAACTGCTGCTTTCTCAAATGAAGCAATCTATAATGAGCCGCCTCTAAAATACAACAATATTTGATATAAATAAAAAATGTCCTAATTACTACCAACAACATTAAAATCATTATTTCTATTTCAGGTTCAAAAATCGATGAAAATCCAGGAAGGGCGTCAATCGATAGTATGAGGTTAGGAAATTCCACAGCCAGTGAAAGAGCATCTATCTTAGAAAAATATTCTATGTCAGGCTTTAAGAGTTCTAGAATATATATGACAGCAAAATGCGATGCTGCATCGTTGCGAGAAAATAACAGCAGATCGGAAATGACACGCCGTAATGGTTCCAGTACGTATCCTGGATTAAGTCTCAGTAGAGCTTACCAAAAACCTCTAGAGAAGGAAAAGATCGAGCATCCATCAGTTCCCTCTAGAAGTTTTCTATAGCTGAACTTAACACTACTACATATAACGCACTTCACTAACGCAGAATATCGAACGCTGAGTGTATCGGTCGAAACGGTCCTTATATACTAACCAAGACAATTTTTAGCGCTTGTGAGAAACGACCAGTGCCAGGCCGAAAATTGTTGGTGCCCTGAGTCGTATTTAATTTTCTTATTTCAACCTCGGATATTTGCGTGACATTTGTCACTAAAATGTTGTACAGTAACTAGGGGAGAGTGGGTTATGATGGCGGGCTTTAAATTGAATGTCCTATGAGTTATGATTGAAATGTGATTTCGATGTGTGTATATTTTAAGGTGAAGCTCACATTATCAGCGAAGATTGTTATTACTCGAATGCTGTTTACTTCAATAGTAAATAAATGCTTTCACATCAATCAAAGTAAAGTATGTTGCAAAACCCAGTTAACCCATATTGATTAGGACTTGTTCCGGATTCCGTGTTTTCAGCTGGATAGGTTCCGGATTCCATTAGTACTTAAATTCTAGTTAATAATAAATTTTCCTCCCGGGCTGATTTCAGATTGATTCGAACTTGTTTAGGAGTCCGTATTTTGTGCGGACAAATTCCGGATTCAACAGGACTAGCAGTGGCTAGTGGAAGGACACACGGTTCTGTTCCCTAAGATTGGAGATTTGTCAAGTCCAAAGAACTACAGGCCCATAGCTTGTTTAAACACCAGCTACAAGCTATTCACTCGCATCCTCAAAGAGCTGGCTGGCAGGTTGCAAGGAGAACCTGTTAATAGACAGGTGTATTACCCAGGCAGCGATCTGTCCATGGCATGGATTGACTACCGTAAGGCATTCGATAACACGAACCATGAGCTACTTATTAAGCTCGTTGAGTGCCTGGAGGTGCATCCGCATCCAAAAATAGTGAGATGCATAAAAGGGCTTACGCTTTTGTGGCGGACAAGATTTATCATAACATATGACAAAAGACTAGTGACTACCAGCTACATCACATATAAGCAAAAGCTCTGGATACCTACGTGGCCCGCCAAACAGAAGAGAATATAAGGTCAAACACCTTTTATACATGGACGAACTTAAACTCTTTGCTTCTTCAAAAGAGGACCTTAATATACTTGTGGCGGCGGTAAATAGGTACTCTAAAGCGATTGGCATGAGCTTTGCACTAGGCGAGTTTGCCTGCGCCCAGCTACATCAAGGAAGACTAGCAACTACATCATCGCGTGACGATCAGGATGTTCAACTTATAGGCAGAAATACCATTCAACATCTTGGTAATGGAGAAACATATACATATCTTGGAAAACCGCAAGCGGGAACCCAAAATATGCGAATGTTAAAAACAGCCCTCGCAAAAAGGTATCGCCAAATTCTTAGAAAAATTTGGGCTCGCGAATTATCTGGGAACAATAAGATCCAGGCGACGAATATGCTGGATTTTCTCATTCTCCACCACTCAACGTATCAGTGCTACAAAGCCTCATATTGTCCTTGAAGATCTGAAGACGAAGATCATTTACGTGATTGAATTCTCGGCCCCAGCCAATGGCAATATCACGGCAAAGGAAGAAGAAAAACGGGTGAAATATCAAGTACTTTTTTTCGAGTTGAGCAGGCTATACCATGGCTACAAAATCCATCAGCTTCATTTTTGAGCCAACTGAATAAAATTCCGGCTTGCCAGCGTCAGGTTCAGTCCATCGTAAACTGGATGCAAAAGGCTGTTCTTCTGGGATTACTTCAATTGGTCCGTCAACACTGCTCCTCATAACATTCTAGAAAGATTGGTAGCTCAAAAAAAGTATCCAGAAGTGACACTTTTATCTCCAACTGTGCCGTCTGCCGCGTAAGGTCATCCGCGGCTGGAGACCGGACTCCAATAAACAGTGTTGTACGAAGTCTCTTGCGTAAATTTCCCGCTCTGGCTTACGTTCTAGGATAGAAGGAGCAGGAGTGGATGACGTACACGTTCTAGTTGCTTCGAGATTGATTGCTCTAAGCAACCATCATCGTAGCTTCCGGTAAACGGTTAAGCATCAACTGTGCCTGTTGAGGATGCTTTGGATAGCGTTGCTAGCGTTAACAATTTTCAGCCAACCACCTAAACACAAATACCGTTGCAGAGCATCAACTGGGATACTACAATGAAAGAGAAATTGGTGCCTCTCTACTACGAAAGTGCAAAGTGTGAAACCAAAAGGTTTCAGTAGGAAGACTTACCGGAAAATGAAGGACATCAGAAATAATCTTCTTATCTCAGAAGACCGAGCAATGACGATTTAACAGCAGGTTGAATTGGCGTCGAAAAACGTCGACAATGATCATCAGTTACAGAAAGCCGCATCGACGATCAAGCAGCGGCAATTGATGCTTTAGCGCAACCAAATAATGATCTAACATTATCACATTCTACAGAGGCAGAATCTTCTCACTTAAGTACCCAGAGCAAGCCACAAGAATAAATGAGCAGAATCTAGCAGATCAAGAACGCTCCATATCTGTGAACAGATTGCTTTTGGCTATTAAAATAGCTCCCATTAAAATGGAAGTGGAACAGCAGATTACTATTGATGAACTTCCTTTGGAAGATGTGGACAACAAGACCTGATTGAAGCTGAATGCATAGGTTCTTGAGACAATCATGCTTTACTAGAGTTCATACATGTAGAACTAACACAAAGGCATTCTTTGCCCAAGATGAAAATCACAAAGGATGTGCGTGCACTAACAGAATATCTGAACAGCAGGGTTGTACCTATGCATTTAAACGCAACACAAAATGCATTAGAGATGCAAACGCTTGTGTTTTGTGCAGCTGTAGCAGCTGTTAGACGTTGGGCCGCAGAACTAGGCCTAGTCTTTGCCTCAGGAAGGGGTCCTGATCCGCAATGGAAGATCCGCTTGGATATAGATGTCCTCAAAGTAAGGTGCAAATTGGGTTGATTGACTCAATATAAGAAAGGCAATAGAACCAGAAAGCTAATACACCATGTGACTATAATCATCCCCCTTGGGTACATCGAGACAATGACACCAGCAATATTAGATGAGATCATAGACACCCATAGGCCGAGACTTGATGTTCTTACTGCTAGACTGCGTCAGTAAAAGACAAGTAGTGCAAAATTCCAATAAAATCGAACCTTTCAGGCAGTTAAAAGTAGGTTCTATCGTGAACTGACTGTAAAGCAAAGTAACCAGCAAGACATCGAAGTCCCTTAATTAGAAGACATGACTAAATAATGTTCGGGTGTTTGAGGAAAAAGGAACAAATGCAATTTAGATGCTGTGTGGTTCCAGCTAGAAAAAGCAAGAGCTAGCAATAAACCTGAAATGAAGCTGACTAATATCACAGCTTCAGATGCTTCAGCGGCTTTGAAAAGGGCAAGTGACTGAAAAGCTCCAGGTCCAGACATTGTGCACAACTTTTGGTACAAGTACCTGAAGAGTGTTTATTCTGCGTTTTCAAGGTGTTTTCGGAACATCATCGAACACCCAAATCTGATGTCAAGGTTTATGCTCAAAGTTATTTCGCATATATTGCCAGACTATTTTAACAGCAAGCGAGATGTTGTGCTTTAAAACACCATCTGTAAAGTGGATTTTGATTACACGAACTTGAATTTGTCCTCAGAGGAGGCCCTGAATATCAGGGCAGAAATCATAGAGTAATCAGAAATGTAATGGAGATAAAAAGCCATCCACGGCGAGCACACCAAAAAATTTAGATCAACATGAAGTGGATAATGAGGCATCCAATATTTTGCTGAAGAAAGGCATCCCGTTTTCAGAAACGAAAGGATTCGTTATTGCGAGTGAGGACACTGTCTTCAGCACTAGAAATTATCGCAAACACGTGTTACGCCAAGACGTGATTGACCGGTGCCGTATATGTGGAGACACCAACAAATCCATTGAGCGCAGTATTTATGGTTGTAGCGTAATGGCTCAGAGAGAATATACCCACATAAATAATGATGTGGCGGGCATTATACATCATGAACTTTTCCTAAACTCAGGACTCTTAATAGAATGCATGCTACTCCATCGTGATGCGAGAGAAAAAAGGTAGAAGAGTCTACATCATCGACATTGCTTGTCCACTTAACCGGAAGTTGCAGGCGACCTGTACAACCAAGATTAATAAGTATAGCGACCTAAGGCATGAATTAAAACCAATTTGTAGGGATGTGAAATATTCATCCTATTTTGATTTCGGCTACAGGCAATGTGCACGCAAGCTACACTGAACATATTGAACATTTAAGGGTCAGTAGGGTACTGGCAGCAGCTCAGAGAGCGGTTTTATTGAACATCTCTCTGTGACTGATGATGAAAAACCGGGTTGACCCGAAAACAAGTTTAGAGAGAAATAATGATATATAGTAACAAGACATTAAAGTACGCTCAGGGGTAGTATTTTTGTTCCAATTAGGACAAGTCTATTTATCAGTGTACGTATGGTACCATCAATTGCATTTACTACAAAACACTCATTATTTCCACGGAAATTAACATTAATTAATAGTTATAATTTTGTTGGGACTCTTTAAGGTACCAGGACCGTGGTTTAAATCTATTTGTTTATTAAAAAAATAATAGGCATTAATTTTTTCATCAAATGGAACAAGTTTAGAGGGTGTGTGTGTTGAAAAAAACATTGTTTTTTTTAGGACACCATGCTTCACATATTCAACTTTTTAATAATAGGAAAACTCTTGTGCCTTGTCTTTAGATTTTCAAAATAATATTTAAAGTTGCCGCGACGCTCTCAAAATGATTACTGACTTTAGCACCATTGTTAGTTTAGGGAAATGATAATGGACGAATGAGTGGATAAGAGGGCGAAGTACTTATCTTAAACTGCCTTTATTTGTCTCAGGTATTGAGACGGAGCATTATACTTTCGTATATTATTCTTGCTCTACCTCTACTGCTTGGGATTCTTAAGAATTTATTTTTCAGTGAGAATATTTTGAATATTTAAAATTTTGAAGAAATAAAAAATCAAGTTCTACCTTCTAAATGTTAACTGTAATTGTTATCAACAAATTATATAAAAAAATTGTAAATTGTTTTATTTTCATGAAAGATAGTGTATTCTGTTACTAAAGAGAGAAGAGATATATAACGAGTACGAAGTTTGCTTCCCGAGCAAACTTTCAGAATCAGAAAATATCTTAAAGACATGAGTAGTGATTACAATTCAAACTTTGTTTTTAAAGAGAATAAAATATTTCAATTGTAATTTATAACAAATGCTGCAACAAAAAGGCTTTTATTAAGGTATTTCGGCTATATAAGTGAACTGTAACATTTGAAAGGTAATATTAATGGAGCACACAAAAACAAACAAAAAAGTCCCCTAGTAAAAAGCTGTAAGAAGCTTAGTTTAGGCACAAAAAAGCCTCTCAATTGGGCCTAATCAGCCAATGAGAAGCGGCTTGAACAACTACGTACACACTATCTCAACGCTTGGAACATATACAAGTGGTCGCTAAAGTTCGAAGCTCGCTCCTCATTGGTTGATTAGGCCCAACTTTTGAAGCTTTTTGTGTCTAAACTAAGCTTCGCACAGCTTTGTGCTAGGGAACTTTTTTGTTTATTTTTCTGTGCACTATTACATTAGCCTGTATAGTACTCTTTATTAATTCCTTTTGTTTTTGAGGAGAAAACAATGTAGCACTAATTAAAAAGAAAAAAACCACATATTTGTTCATAAAATTTGTGTGCAGCAAACTTTTTGTAAATTAAAAAATTATTTACATTGGGTGAATACTCATGCATGGGTGGGAGGAGTTTACGGAATTTGTGTGGAACGTGTGAGTGGAGTGTGAGGGTGGAAGCCTGGGAGGTGAGTAGGGTTTGTGGGGTGAATTGGGGAGATAAGAAGTATTTTTCAGCGTAGGTATGAGGTGGGATTTAGTTAGAGAGAGAAAGTGATGTTAGTTAGGCAAGGAATCGGGGGAGTTTGTGGTCAGGAGTCTTGGGCCTTCGTTGAAAAAACGAGTTGAAAAAAAAAAGTTACTGCATGGAGAGGTCCTAGTTACCGACGGCAGAGCGGGAGGTGGGCAGTGAGAGTGCTGGCAGTGCTGGTAGTGAAATTGACGGGGAGGAAATTTTCCACGTATCACGACGGCCAACAACGCATAGTCCGGTGTCGAGCGGCGCGTCGGGGAGAGGAAGAAAGCGGAACGGTGGGAACACAGGAAGCGAGAAGGTAAGGGAGAGAGCGTCTAGCGCAAGTGACGGGGAGGATCTCTTGAGAATCAGAGATGAGAAATGGGAAAAGGAGGTGAAAGAGCTGAGGGAGAGAGTAGAAGGGTTAGAGAGGGTAAGAAAAAAAAAGAACTTAAAATAAAGCAGATGGAAGAGGAGATTAGAGTGTGGAAGGAAAGGACGGAAAAAAGGCTTGAGCAGGTGGAGGGCATGACGGAAATGGAAGTAGATGGCAGGGGTGGGGGGGCGAGTTTAAAGGTATTTGGGAGAGGGTAGAATATATGATAGAAGAGAAAGTGGGAGAGCGTAGGAATGAAAAAGAGAAGGCGCATAGGGAAAGAATAAGGGCAATGGAGTTGAGAATGGAGAGAAAAGAGAAGGCAGACAGGAGAAATAATATTGTGATAAGACGGTCGAAGCTAAAGAGCGGGGAAGAAAGGGAGCGCGTAGAAGAGCTGCTACAAAGCATAGGGTAGGTTAAAGGCATGGTAGGGAAACTTAAGTTGGAGTGGAGAAAGGAGAAGGAAGTGGCGGTTGTGGAGTTTGATAGCTGGTAAGAAAAGTTGGGGGTAATGCGAAATAAGAATAGGATAAGGGAGTTTTCATCGATCACGATTTGACGAGAAAGGAAAGGAATGTGCAGAGAATGCTGTACGACAGGGCTAGGAGGGAGAGGAGTGAAGGGAGTTCGGCGAAGGTAGGATATCGGGAAATAAAAGTAGACGAGAAAATGTGGGTGTGGGACGAGGAGAAAGAGGTGTTGAAGGAAGTGCAGGGGAATTTGTTTCCTAGGAAGTAGGGGTGTGGGTGTAATGTAGGGTAGAGGAGTAGTGAGGGTGCTGTACTGGAACTTAGCTGGCAAAGGGGGTATAGGTGGAGACTCCAGGGGTCGGTCAGAGTGAAGAAGAAAGGAAGGGTTAGTGGGGGAATTATAACGGGGGTTAGAGATGGATTTGAGGAAGAAGTTCATGAAGAGGAAGAGGGGGAGGGAGGGAAAATGAGGGAAGTAAAGAAAGGGTGGAACACTTGCTGGCGAAAGAGAGGAGGGTATAGTAGTACTGGGTAGGGACTTTAATGCGAGGATGGGGAGGGAAGGGGGCCTTCACAGGAAAGGGGAGAGCTTCGAAAGGAAATCGAAGGATAAGATAATAAATAAGGAGGGGGAGATTTTATGGGACTGGATGGAGGATAGAGTGTGGGCGGTGGCGAATGGTATGGCAACTAGGGACGAAGAGGGAGAATACACATATGTAACTTAGATGGGGGTATCGGTGATAGACTATGTATTCATGAATATGCAAGGGTGGGAGGAGACGGAGAGATTCGCAGTAGAAGGGAGGGTAGAATCAGCCCATCAGCCATTAGGTTTGTGGATCAGGGGTGAGAGTGGCGGAAGGCAAGGTGGTGAAGAAGGGTCGGGGGGGGGGGAGCTGGGCGAGGGCGGCGATAGAGAAGTATAAGGAGCAGTTAGTAAAGGTACGCTTTGAAGGGGAGTCGGTGGAAGAGATATGGGAGGATTTAAGAGAAAAGGGGAAAGTGTGCGTGCAAAAGAAGGTATTCAAAAAGAAGAAGAAAGGAATGGTGAAGCCGTGTTGGGAAAGGGAATGTAAAAAGATGAAAAGAAAGGTGAAGAGGAAGTACAATAAGTGGAAGTTAGGAAATGTTGAGACAGAGGGGGACGTCTGGAAGATTATAAATAGGTTAAGGAAGCGTAGAGTGGGGATAAGCGAGAAGATACAGCAGGGAAGAGAGAATAAGAGAGTCAATGTTTAACGGGAACTATGTGTGGATTATGCCAAGGGCGAGAGCGCAATATTTGTGTGAGAAAGAAGAGAAAGGAAGTCAGGAGCTTATAGCGAGGATGGGATGTGGGTTCATGGAGGGTTTTAATAGGTTCTGGCTCTCTAGGGAGAAGGGGATGTGTGAACTGTGTGGAAAAGGGGATGCAAGAGTGTAGCACTGATTGGAAGAGTGCGTAGAAGTGGAAAGGAGTGGGATAAGCATGGAGGCATTGATGCAGGAAAGGGGGGACAAAAGGGCAATAGCATGGGTGAAGGGAGTGTTGGGTAAGATGAAGAAGAAGAGAAGGAAGGAGGAAGAGGAATGGATAAAGGAAGATTGTAAAGAGGAGAGGAAGTAGATGTAATTAATCTGTAAATATTGTGAATAGTAGATAAGTATTAGGTATTAGCGAGGCAATGCGAGAAAGTAGGGAAATGCGAGCGAGGCCAGGCGAAGCGAGGAAGGCAAGGCAATAAGAACGTGCGGTCTTAGACTACTGCGGTCTTAGGCTAAAAAATAAACGTTCATCTATTTATTTAACTTTAATTTAATTTATTCAACTAGCTTAGTAGGCAGAAAGAAAGTCATCACCTTCTCTCAAGGTCAATGTACAATAACGTCTTACCTGAACTTTATTGATTCGCGAGAATAAATAATCATGAGGAGGATAGTATTGAGTATCAACTGCATGTGAGTCACCCGACAACTAGCACGTAGAGTTTCTCCAGAATGTCAAGTACGCACCCTAAATTCTTTTAAATGTATACCATTAAACCATTTCCCTTTCAGGGTAGGCGTGACACTACCCGATTCAGGTAGTGTTTCTAGGTGGATAGTTTCTTCTGGTAAATAACTAACAAGTGTGGGCTCACCACACCCACGATGTGCCAACAGCACGCAGTATTCTCGAATGGTGACCCATCCAAGTGGATGGCGATAAACTTAATTTTTCAAAAACATGACGTGATATACAGATTTCGATACAGCGCAGTGCTGCTTCACATTCGAACACTTTAAAATTAAATATAAAACTAGTTTAAACTAAGAAACATATATAAATTAACGGCGAAAAAAGAATGTAGGAAATAGCCAACAACTTAATTGCTGATGAAGATGAAACTAACAGTTGGTATAGCGGAGGAGAATAGCCGCATTCCTTGAACCGAAAATTACCTAGCCTAGGTTGTAGTGTGACTTATATGGCTTCACGCAATTATTTTAATCTTTTGGTCCTAATCGAGGGGACTGAATAGGATGCGAGAGTGCCTTTTAGGCTGTTAAGTGAGCTTCACAAGAATAAGCAGATTTCATATTTGCAGAATAAGCTCACTCATTCGGGGGTACGTTTGTACAATAATTTGACGCAATAAATATGGACGTAGTAAAAACAATTACACTTTCAATTTGTATAAATGTCAATATATTGCAATAACTGTGAATTATGATGACCTAAGTTTAACCGTAACTGATTTCTAAAATAAGAGCAATTTCTTAATGATTCTTTTCATTAAAACAATTAATTTCGCAATTATAGTTTTTTGAAGGAATATATATTTTCACAGGGATATTGGAACATTCTTCAACCCCAGTCTCTTCAACATACAGTTCGCCTAAGGGAAGATTCACTATTTCACCTCGAAGTAGCTCTGAACGCATTCGCAGTGCTATGGGCTACACTGGATCGAAAGAATTTCGAACCACCAATGCTAAATGTTCATCTGCATCGTACAAGGATATAGATAAAGGTAGAAATGACATAGAAGTAAACAAAGAGTCACACCACGAGTTGTCACAAAAACATGCAAGAGACACAAATTCGATTAAGTTAAAAGAAAACATCTCGAATAAAATAGCTGGAAATAATAAAGATATTTATTTAAAATTAGTTACCAGATGTACATCACCCACTCAACCATCCTCTTTATCTTGTGTAAGATCCCGCAGACTCGATGCATTTGGAGTTTTTAAAAAAGATGCCTCTCTATTTCGTAAGACGATAAAGACGAAGGATGAAGCAGTACAGGTTGATCAAAATGAGGATTCAAGATTTTCTGCGCTTTCGGGCTCTAGCGAGATTACCGGTGCTCCATGGGCCTCATATCTTGACAAATTCGATTCTTCGTGTTCTTCTACGGGCATGTCCTATTCATCAAGAAATTATACACCTTCTGGAGTTTCAAGAGCCTCTAGGCTAGGAAATTACGGATTCTTCAGTTCGAACGAAATCCCATCTTGTTCTAGAAGCGATGTTTTCGTGAAGACGACTTTCGGTTCCAGTTGCGATAATGAAATTTCTAGCGGCAGCAATCACAACTATGTTAAACCAAAACTACAAAATGTAAATGAAACTCCCAAGTTTAGAAATAATCCTATACTAAAAAATACAGAAGAAGAAGTAGAAGAAGATCGTAAAAAATTTATATTGAAATCGGAAGAGCCATGCCAGAGATCACTTTCCATTCCCACTGTCTCAAAAGAGGAAATGAGGAGTGCAATGCAAACAAGTTCGTTAGATGCGCGAGGAAGAGCACCTGTACCGATAAATGAGGAGGGTATTATGAAAAGCAAAACTGCTGGGATGAGTTACATAAATAAAGATTTTCGAAAATCGGTGCTCAACATGGAAAATTGTGATTCTACTCATTCACAGATGGAAAGAATGTACCAAAAAAATATCCGGAAAAGTATGTCAGCTAGTCTTCAGGGTTCTAAATCTGTAAGAAATTTGAAGAACTTCCAGAAAGATAACTCTTTCAGCTCATCGACATCTTTAAAATTGAATCGATCAAATTCAAAGGTAAATGCACTTTCGAATAATTGGAGAACTGAGAGTAAAGATCATAGTTTAAAGGCTCTTCTTACACAAGTAGACTCGCAAAATTTCGAAGAAACGCCGGCCTTAAAAAGATACTCGAATTCAGAAGAAAGCTGCAAACTGAGTTTATCGTATTCATCCAGTATTGAGAAAGGATGTCATATATATCCACAACGGTCAAGCTCAGGAACCAGCGTATTGGCTTCTTCGGCAGATGATTTATGCCTTGAAATGGACCAATCCTTAATTCTTCCTTCTGGATCAAGGTCAAATCAAGATAGAAGTGGAAACACAGAAGAAGCAAAACTTTTTCTAGTGGAAACTTTAGCACCAGCTACTACAATTTTCGTAACTGAAAAGCCCGAATTAGGGAAAACAAGATCTGGTGTTCCGGTCAACTCCAAAGAGGAATATTCTGATTCTACAAAGAAACCTGATGAAAACGTATTACCGAAGACTGTGCCACACTCTCTTTCTAAGAGTTGGAGTTTTGGTGATTACGAACATAATATAGAAATGACAAATAGCAATTCAAGAATTAGGCACTATTTCTCGAATGAGAAGCCTTGGTGGATGGATCCGAATTCTGACAACGTACCTGAAGGTGTAGAGAGAAATAGTTTTAGCGATGACGACATAAGTCAGGAAACCACTATCAGCACTTTTCTACCGGATGACGGTATGGTGAATTTCTTTTTAATAATAACAGTCGATTAGTGAAATTCAAAAAAGGCAGTAAAATCACTTGTATTTTGGATCACGGATAAGCCTTATATTTTAAACTTGAAAAAATGTATTTCACTACTGCACATGAATTTCCTCTGAAACAGGAATTTTCGTCAGGGCCCCGAATGAAACGAAATCAAATATTAAGTTCTTATTAGTTACATTACGTTATCGGATACCAAAACAAAATTAAACTTTTTTTGAATTATAACACTAATGAATAGAAACAAAAAGCAGCCATCGGCTACGTCAGGTTGTTGATAACGTAACAAAAATAAGATTCAATATTTTAGTTGGAACGAGAATTAAGAAAAAAATAGTTATGTTTCTTACTTACGAAATACAAATTCTACAAATATAGTTACGATCTGGCATAACAAGACCAAAACTTGAACAGGACATTTTTTACGACCTTATATACCTAGTGTATCAAAATTATTTTCCTCAGAGAATTTGAAACAAGGGTTTACCATCAACAGATTTCTCACAGACTCACAGGAAAAATTCAATGATCCAGGTATCCCAGATCATAACATGACGGTTTCGTTGACCTGATATTCAAAATTAAGCATCCAAGTTTGTCAATCCAATTTTTTTGGGTTCGACACATCTTCAACTTTTAACATCTTTTAACATCAGGTAGACGGATCAACGGAATTCTGAGGTAATGATTAAAGAATGAAAATGTGTGTTTGTAGTAAAATTTCCTCGAAGTTAAATTTTATTGAAGAAAATGCATTTAACATACCTGGATGATTCACATTTAACATCAGGTCTACGAGATTTTTATTATGTGAGAAGTTGTAGGCTCCGGAAGCTACGACCAT
>CAKNYM010046469.1:22175-66207 GCA_932195095.1 Andricus curvator | reverse complement strand
CAGCATTTTTAGCTTTCAGTTGGATACGAATAACTTCATACTGGTTTCACTCAATTTTGCGTCTTCAATCAGTGCTAATGCCTCATCATCAGTGTAGCGTGTAATTCCTCCTACTTCTGAATATGATAGTTCATCAGGTAACTTATTGTGTTCATCATCGTCATTTGACAAAAGTTTACTCATGTCATTAGCGATTTTAGTTTTACCAGAAGATCGCAAAATGCTCAGGAATGCACTCTGTATTTCAGATTCAGAATAACATTCCCGAATTTTGAGCAGTTTTCGTCTCTTGGTTGATTTTGAGCTATTCTCGAAATCATCTGAAGGTCTTCTGCCGGGACAAACTCCAACGAATTTAAGAGAGAAATCTGAAAGCAGCCATTCCGCATTCCTGGCCCTGAATGTTGTTATGTCATAAAAAGCTTTTTCCCACTTTTGTTCAAATGTGGACGTGAAATAAGATAACTTATCTTCGATTGCTTTCAGACATTCGTCATTGATATCGTTATTGGCTTTGATATAGCTCAGAAGTTTTCCTCTATCTTTATCGCCACTTGTGATCAGAAAATCACAAAGAACTTACTTTGGAACTCTAAATTCATTCATTGTTAGATAAATGAATTATATTGAAAATAAGGTTTTCGATTGAAACTTATGAAGGAATTATTTGAAACTTACAACTGATGAAACTCCATAGTATCACAGGAAGAACACGAAAACAAAGTATTCAAAAATCTGCACTTTATGAGAAATAATCCTTACTATTTGGACTCAAGAGTCGTAAATAATGTAAGTCGGAAAAACACAAAAATCCAATGGATACGTGCTTGAACTTTTCAATATCCTTCCAAAGAAGCAAGCGTAGCAATTGAACATTAAGTGACGAGAAAAATGTGAGAACCGAAACAAGTGAAAAACGGAACAACTGCAAATCGCTTGTGTCTCTTGATCTCAGTTGTTTCGTTCTTCATTTGTTCCTGTTCCGGAACCCAAAAAACAGATTTATTCTATACGCAAGAATTATTTTAAGAATTAAATGATCAAGATTGTTTATAGCAATGCGAAATTTTGTTGGATGTCAGTATATTTCGTAGGAGTTTCATTTTTTATGATCTAATAAACATTTCAGCAAGAAAGAGATTTTTCCTATTTGAAAGCGACTATAAAATGCAATTGTTGATCAGAATTGTTAATAACAATGAAAAATATTGTGAAATGTCAGTTTCTTCCATCAGAATTTTAATGTAGGGATAAAATAAACAATTATGCAAAAAAAATGGATTTTTTCCATCAAAGAGTGACCGTTTAATGCATTTGTTAATCAGTATTGTTTATAACAATGGTAAATATTGTTCATTGTCCACTTCTTTCATAGAATTTTCATTTTTGAAGGCAAAACTAATGATTGCGCAGAAAAAATGCATTTTATATATCCAAAAGCGCTTATTTATTGAATTTGTTTATAACAATCAAAAAAATAATACTTAAGTGTTTGATTTTAGTGAAACACTGATTTTACTCGTGTTTCGCGGGGAAAAACGTGATGAAAAGAGCTTCCAGGCTTCAATGTACAGCAAAAATCGATTTTGTTCATAAATTTGTTTATAACAATTGAACGGATTACAGGAACTTCATATAAGTTATCAGGATTTGTTAATCGATTGTGAATCTAACAGTTTTTCACCTTTTCGAGGTAATACCAATGAATGATACAGAACATGCACCTCAAATATGAAACATTATGGTTTTTTGGCATTTTGCAACTTAAATAATAAACAAACAGAGCCTTTTTTGCAAAATCAGCCTTGACAGACCTCTTAAGAATTTAATTAGCTTTGATTAAAAAAAAAAATGAAATCGGAAAAAATTGTAGGCTCTGGATCATTTTGAACCCCAATTTTCTAATTCGCCGCACTGTGCGACGTATGAATTTCTTTCTAATTATCGATCCGTCGAAACGGCGAAAATTTAATACAAATCGGGAGAGAGAACCGAAAGCCTCGTGCGTACGGAGCCGGTAACCAAATTTCACAATAAGTGAAATAATTCGTTTAATCTACTTTAAATTACTTCTAACAATTAGTGTAATAACGTCAAACCATAATTATTAAGTCATTTTCATCAATAAATTGTATTAAGTGACAGTGTCTGCCTTCTCAATGACTTTGCCTACTGGGTAGAATTAATCGCAAAGTGTTCCGGCCAAATTGAAATCAAAAAGGAAAATTACAGTCCGCTGCTGAACACTGTGCCATAAGTAAAAATGTTAAGGCCTAGGCTAAGAAGTGCTATTTTAGATATCGTTCACAGTACCTAAAATCGCACTTATGATGGCGGTGTCATAAAAAAATTATTACTTGTAGGGGACCGTGCATTTATAAGCAATACATTGTTTATAAGGATGTTAATAAATAATGACGCTTTGCGCAAGAAAACATCATGAGCGTGAGAAGCTTTATTTTGGACCAAAGATTATTAAAGATTAAAAGAAATCTATTTTATTAATTGAGGTTTTTTTTTTAAATAGCAATGGTTGTAAACAATAAGGAGCAGTTATTGCAAATGCTAACATACATAGTTATACTTTTTACACTAAAATTAATTTTGTGAAAAAAGGTTATCGCGAATAACTTGAGAATTGTGGCTTGTAGGGGAGCGTACATTTATGAAAAATATATAGTTTATTTGGCTGTGAATGAATAATCGCTTATCGTACAAGAAAATGTCACAGAACTAAGCATTTTATTGTTATTTTATTTTATTATTATTGGTATTTTTATTTATTTATCACAATTGTTATCAAAAATAAATCAAGAGTGTTTATGAAGAATAAACAACGTTATTAACGATAGGTATACGTTTCGCAACATTTTTGGGGAAAATTATGACACTGGTTGGCCTGGATAATTTTTCATTAATATAATATAATAATTTTTCATTAACTTTCATTAACATCAATTTTTTCCCTAAGTGGTATACCCAGTAGGTCTATTCCACTTTCATTTTTTGATTGAAATGTAATAATTAATAGAAGAAATGATTTGAAATTTTTATTTATGCAGAGTGATATTTACATTACATTAAATTTGCGTTTAATAACTTACAATGATGATAATGTAGAAATTATTCATAATTATTACATAAAATTTTTGTCTTTCTTTAACTGTTTTTAACCATATGTGACCATGCAAGAAGAAAGGGACCTAACGCGCGGTAGGTTCATTTTACAGGAGAAGCGATTCAAGAGGCAGTCAAACACAGGAACTTCATAAGAGGGGCTCACTTTGCAGTTTAATAACAATTCGAATTTTCCAGATATAGGAATGATATTTTTATTATGGAAGAGCAAATAAAAAACTATCGATTCGTTGAGAAAACTAATAATCGTTTATTTTGTACATTAGGTCCCTTTCTTCGTAAGCAGTCACATATATGTGGGCTAGTGTACCTTAAATATGAAATTTTCTTTCTTTTGGTGAGAAAATGATTCCCTATTTTTTTTGTAGATTTTCAAAGAATATTTACAGATCGCTGTCAAGGGTTATGATGCAAAATATTCCATATTTCACAGTTTTCGAATTGTAATTTCTAACATTTCAATTATGCCATCTTGTACATGGCTATTAAGACCCTTAATTTGCGATTTCATGATAAAGTTGAGATTAAAGGGTCAAATTCATCCCTGAAATTTTTTTAAATTTATTACAATTAAAAAATAATTTTTTTCAAACATGTCAAGAATCAATAAATTCTTGTGAAAAGAAAGTTGGTGTTGGCTTATTTTTCAAATTTCATTTAAAAATACATTTTTGACCCCACAGATAATATATACTTCTGGTTTTGTAGAATTAAAGTTTAAAAATGGAGATTAATTTGAAGAAACATAGTACTAGATAGTACTAGTTCTGGTGCTTATTCGAATAAAATAAATTAACACCGCGGAAAATTTACAGAGCTGAATAAGTTTGTTCAACCTTATTGTATAAGAAAGTTTAATTTTTAATTTCTTAGTGCATAGTTGTATTGCTTTTCATTATGTAAACTAATCATTTAAAGTAGGAATTTGGTGTTTATTTATGTCTGTATCTAAGGTTTACTTACAGCGACAAAATTTCTAGTTGTGATTAAACAATTGAGGTAATTTTATACTGCAATTTGTTGACCTGTATTAGAAATATATTTTATCAGAGATATTCTATTTCAAGATTCTTAGTTTTTGAAGAACAAATATGACTTCGACTTCTAAGAAATTGAGAGACCTTTGAATACTTGAAAAGTCTTTATATTGTATTTCTGGACGTACTTTGGCTTCAAATGAAGAGGTATTAAGAAGATATTTACATTTGCATTTGCAAGATAATCTTCCTGAACAGAAAAGTGCAACATTAAGAGCAAGGCAAATAAAATATGTGTGGTCTGCATAAAAAATGCCAAGTATAGAAGTTTTTGTATAGCAAATAAAATTTAAAAATTGCCTTCTGTATGGTTTGCTTTGAAGAAATACAATTTTTGAGGAGTCAATTTCAAGTGTAACAGAGGAATGCTTTCGTGAATAAAACTGATACTTCTTTGGATGCAGGGTATTAGAATAATGTTGAAAGGATAGATAATTTAGAAAGTTTAAAACTATGTGTCAGCGCAAGAGAAGGTAAGCGTGCATCAAAACTTGAACTAGATAGCTCGAAATTGCCTTGTAAAACAAAGGCTTGAAAAAAAACGCGCGCAGTAAAAAATGAAAATTATAGCGATCAAAGAACAGAAAAAGTAGAAGCGCAGATCGAAACTAGCGAAAACTTGAATATGGAAATTACAGAGGGAGAATTAAGTGCTCCGTCTGATCCAGAATACGTTCAACTCAAAAACCAAAATTAGCGAAAAAAACATCTCTCACTATCATCAGCAAAGATACTTGTGCAGCACTACATCGGACAGATGTTAGTAATAGAAGTCGATCCTTTATTATTGCTGCCACTTTTAAGACAAGGGTTTGTGAATTGGTCGATTACGATTACGTCTTCTAAGACAATCAGGAGAAATCGCCAGTTACAGCGAGAAAAATTATCAAATGAAATCAAAGAATCATTCGACTTTTATGATTCTTTAATGGTTCATTGGGATGGAAAATTACAACCAGGTTTAAATTGAAGGGAAAAATCGACCAGTTACTTGTACTCGTATCTGGGGAAAGTAAAACCAAATTACTAGCAATTCCTCCGCTATCTTCATCGACAGGAGAAGCACAAGCAGAAGCAGTTTTTCAGTTACTGCAGGAATGGAAATTGATTGCTGAGTAATGAGTATGTGCTGCGGTAAAACTGCAAGTAATACTGGCGTCCGCTGTGAAGTATGTACGTTGTTACAGCAAAAAATGTGGAAACATCTCATTTGTTCGGCTTGTAGACATCATGTGCTGGAATTGGTTGCCGGGTCAGCATTTAAGACATCTAATATAGAAACTTTATAGAGAACAAACATTATATTATTTGCAAGATTCTGGAAAGCATGGGATTCGAATTTAATAGACAGCAGAACTTATCAGGATGCAATGAATTATGAAACAGTTTCCTTTATTCTTATTCCAGTACGTGATAAAATTATCAAATTCATGAATGCACAATTACTTGAATTTCTTTTTTTTACTTATTTAAAGCCTCAAAATCTATCTTATACCAGGTCAGTTTATATTGAGCAAAACTTAAGTTTCTGGTATTCAGCAATTTAATTCTTCTGTAATCAGAGTGCATATAAAAAAATGGTACACTTGCCAATGTCCAACTCTTGCTCCTGTAAATGATCTCTATATGTTGAAAGAGCTTTTGCAGTATAAAAGAATCAATCAGAGCCACCAAAGACTTTCTTTTTTCCAAAAATTCATTGATTTAAAAAAATTTTCAAAAAATGATTTTTTAAATTATCCCTTTTATCTCAACTTTATCATAAAATCGCAACTTAAAGGGTGTTAATAGCCACCTTAAAATTTTGTTATCTCAACCAAACATTTAAGTGACACACGGCATCCTGATAAATTATTCTCTGTATTGAACAATATGGGAGAATTAAAATTGTATAAATTAAGATTCAAAAACTTGAAAATTGGAATATTAGGCATAAAACCCTTCATAGCGACCTCTAAATATTTGTTTAAATCTAAAAAATAGGTAACCATTGAAAGTACCCGGTTTTACACTACTCTCTCCTACCTTGAAATATTTGAAAATCTTTGAAATCATACGAAATCCGTGAATCCTTGTGAATAGATTCTTTGAAATCTATTGAAATATTATAAAAACCCTTGAAATTATATGAAATCTGATATTTCCTAAAATTCTCGAAAATTTATTAAAATACCTTGTGAGCTTTTAAAATCCCCTGAAATCATTGAAATCCTCGGAAGTCTTGTAAAATCACTTGGAATCTTTTACAATATCATAAAACCTCGCGTGGGTCCTACACAAGCGTTCCATATCTTCTGAAATTCTAGAAACTCTAGAATATCCCATCGAAATTTTTCAAATAGCTTAAAATCATTCAAATCCTTGGAAATTCATAGAAAATTTGTCAATCTATTGGAAATGCCCTGGATTCTTTTTAAAAACCCTGAAATATTTTTAATAATTTAAAATCCCATTAGGTTACTGAAATAAATTAAAAATTCCTTGGAATCTTTTAATATATCCTAAAACCTCGCATAGGTCCTATAAAATCGTTCCATATCTTTGAAATCCTAGAAAACTCTGTAATACCCTATGCAAATGTTTTTAAATCTTTCAAAAATGCCTTAGAATCTTTTATTTAAAATACGCTCAAATATCTAAAATCGAATTTTTTTAAGTAGTTAATCTACTTCAGGGATTCGAAATCTGGAATAAAAATATTTCTTTTTAAACTGTTAGTAAAGTTGGATTATTTTCAAATCAGAAAATTTTCTAACTCACATCAACTTCTAACTTCAAGAACATTAATTTTGACAGCTTAAGGCTTGAAATTACTCAACAATTAAGGCTTTGAATTTGAGACTGTATAACTGAAATATGAAATTATTCATTTTTTAATAATCGAATTTGAAATTAAACGATTTTAAACGTTTTTGACTAAAAACTTCAACTGTTCAGGCTTGCGATTTGAAAAAAATTAAAACTTTGAATACGGATTCGCGCAGTCACAAATTGTTCATTGCAAACGCTACCAATTAAAAACTTCCTGATTATGAAGCTTTCATGACAAATTATTCAATTTTCAATATTCTCAATTAAACAGGTACTATTTTTTTCTGTTTATGAATTTAAACTAAGTATAGTGAATTTTTGACAAAACCAGAAAAAAAGTCGATTAGTCACATTTTCCTTTAAAAAGTCGAATTTTTTAAAAGAGACGAAAAAGGTAGGAGAAATCGTAAGATTAAAATGCCTTGCAAGTTTGAAATGAGTTTAGAAAAATTCAAGGGAATTCAAAAGGCTTTGATGAAATGTCTAAGTCCAAGATAAGTTTAAATACTTCAGGATGAATTAAACAAAAACTAAAAAACAAAGTGTAATCCTTTGCATCAAATACCCTCTAAAATAATTCCGTATCTTCAAAATTCAAAGGAATTCTTTACAACCACATGCAAATTTTTTCTAATTTCTTAAAACATTAAATACTTTGGAGGACCCTTGAAATTCTTAAACTCTTAAAAATGCCTTGGATTCTTCTAAAATATCCTAAAATATTCCCAATCCTTTAAAATTCCTTCAAATTATTGAAATGAATACAAAGTTCATTGGCATATATGAAAGTTGCCTACAATATTGCAAGTCCTTTGAACTCTTTTTAAATCACTTAAAATTTTTTTAATTTCATTTGAAGATGCCTTGGAATCTTCTAAAATACTCTTAAATAAATTAAATTACTGAAATCAATTGAAAATTCTTTGAAAACTTTTGAAATACTCTAAAAGTTTTTAAATATTTTAAAATTGTTTTAAATTCGTTAAAATATTTAAATCTCTTGAAAATGCCTAGGATTTCTTTGAAATACTCTAAAATATTCCTAATCCTTTAAAACCCCTTTAAATTATTGAAAAAAGTAACAAAATTCCTCGGAATCTTTAAAAATACTCTAAAAGTTTTCAAATATTTTAAAATTGTTTAAAATTCCTCAAATTATTGAAATCTCTTAAATAAGCCATGGATTTTTTTGAAATACCCTAAAATATTCCCAATCTTTTTTAATTTCCTTTAAATTATTGAAATAAGTACAAAATTCCTTGGAATATTTAAAAATTGCCTAAAATATTTCTAATCTTTAAATTCTTTTCAAATCACTTGAAATTCTTTGAATCTCTTGAAAATGCTTTGGAATATTTTAAAACGGCTGAAATATTTAAGATCCTCTAAATTAACATTAATACCTGAAATCAATTGAAAATACCTTTAAATATTTTGTATTACCTTAAAATACTTTAAATGCTTTGAAAGCTTTTCAAATTCCACGAAATTTTTTAAGTTCGAAATGGACTTTGGAATCACACGAACGCTATTGTCATTAACGCATACTCAGGAAGTTATGTTGTCTATGACTGATTCAATTCAGTTATATTTTTATTTTTTATTCAATTAGTACAATTTTAACTGATTCAAAGTAAGAGTTCATTAGATAACATTTGGGTTAGTAAAAATTACTTAATATTTGAATGAACTTTGCGACATTCAAACTCGAAATAAGATCTTCAACCTGAGTTTACCTCCGAAGCTCATACGAAAAGACGTTTAGAATTGCAACGCACAATTTATTCAAAAACAAATAATTGAGAAATTTAAATTTATGGGGGTTTATGAATTCTTGGATAATAAAAATTATTCCAGATTGAGTTTGTGAACTCACATAATATGAATTTAAAACTACCAACAGTGAGATTAAGATTACTGAAAGGTCCATTGCCTAACAAGAAATGTTCCAAGAATTGTAATGTCAGTTGCTAATAGAAAAGAAAAACTCAATCTTGTTATGAGCAAGCACTGCACACGGTTTTCAAAGTAGATCTGAAAAATGGCTAAGTGAATTGCAGACCAGAAATTAAAATAATAGAATCAATATCGAAATTTACTGAAAATAAACGATACTCACAATCTGCTCACACCCTGGTTCGAAAGCATTATTAAAGGACCATTATCTGTTTATTTTTGTCATTTATTTGTATCTCAATTCTGACACTTCAAAACCTACTAAAAATGAAAGCCTTCTATATATTTTGCATTTCAATGAAATAACCTGGTTTTCAAGGCTAAAAAAATTAAAGGAGAATTCCAGGTTTTCAGGGTCGCTGGACACCCTGCAAGTTGTTGAAAAATTTAAAGAATATACAGACAATTTATGCATATTTTTAAAAAGCTTTTTGAACAGTAAATTAAAACCTTATAAACGAAGCATATCAACGCCTCCAGTCAATATAAATCTATATGCTGACAGCATCATCTATATATATTAAATGCGAAAATTGGTACTGACCGTTAGTGCAAGCCTATGTAAAGAAACTGTAATGTAAGGTAAACTGTTAAAAATTCCGCTACCTTGAAATTTGCTTGTCATACAGTTTTGACAAGAAATAATTTAGGTCCTTTTTAAAAAATAAATATCTCAGAATAATAAACGAATCAACTATTAATATAAAAATTATTATTATTATACCATTAAGTCAGTTCCCTTTCGGGTTAGGCGTGACTTGCTCTGTTGGAAAATAGTAGTGTGTAGGTGGGTATGTAGGTATAAGGCAGATAGGTATATAGGTGTATGGTATAGATATTTTAGATTGATCTAGAATTCTCGTGTTATTTATTTAAATGACACGTTCGTTCCGCAACACTGATCCGACCCAAGTTCCTGATCAATTTCTCTAGCGATCACCCCAAGTGAAGAGCCTCACAAAATTATTATGTGCCTACTAATGGCCCCACTTGGGCCCATTAGTATCCAAGGTCTTTGTTTCAGGCGTCATTCACTCTATTGTCACTCTGTTTACAAACTATTTGTTGCCACACTTTTCTGTTATGGCATACTACTCTAGCTTCCTTCACGTCCATGCATTTTTTCATGCAAGTTCTTGTGTTTCTATAGCTTCTTATGTCTCTTCGGATTAATGTCTCATTCACAGATTCTAACCATTCTTTGGGCGGTCTACCTCTGGGCATTCTGCCATTTACTTTACCTTTATACACTTGTTTGGTGAGTCGTTTATCTTTCATTCTTTCAAGATGACCGAACCATCTTAACTGATTTCTTTCCCATATGTCAACCAGTGTCTCTCCTGTAACACATTCTTTGAGGATAATCTCGTTTCGGACTTTGTCCATCAGTGTTTTCCCGCATATTGTGCGGAGAGGTTTCATGCCAATCGCGTTAATTTTACTCCTGTCCTTTTCTTGACTGGTCCATGTCTCGCTACCGTATAGTACAGTCGGTACGAATATAGAATTATGTATGGCCATTTTAGCCTTTTTTGATATGTTTTTATTTCTGAGAATGGACCCTGCTCTACCGATAACCTTCTTACCCTTATTCATGCGCCTATCTAACTCTCCATCTATTTTTCGGTCGCTAGTGAATAGGCTACCCAGGTATACGTACTTGTCAACTTGTTCTAATCTCTCATCATTTAGGATAATGTTGCACATTGTTTTCTCACGTTTTCCTTCAAACACCATGATTTATGTTTTATTTACCTTAATTTTGAGGCCCATGTTCTTTATGCTTGTATTAAGTTTATTTAACATTCTTTGCAAGTCCTCGATTGATTCTGCCATAACAATCTTGTCATCTGCGAAAGCTAACCCATGTACCTTCACTGTTTCGAGATCTACACCTTCTTCGTCGAAGAGGGCCATTCTTACATAATTATCCATAAATATGATAAATAGCCATGAGGACATAACGCATCCTTATTTCACGCCTTGCATAATATCGAACCAGTCACTCCGTTTCCCATTTACCATTATACTCGCTTTACTACCTGTATAATATATTGTTTTTATTGCCTGTAGGAGCCATCCATTGACTCCATACTCTTTAAGGACTTCCCAAAGTTTACTTCTATTTACCTTGTCAAATGCTGTTTGCAGGTCAACAAATGCACAGAAAACTTTATTTCCTACTCTCAAGCTTTTTTCTGTGATCTGTCTTAAGCTAAATATCTGATCTGTACATGATCTTCCTGGCATAAATCCACTTTGGACTTCCCATATCTTTTCTTCTGTAATTTGTATTACCCTACGAATAAGTATTTTTGAGTATATTTTACATACGGTACTTAGTAAGCTAATACCTCTGTAATTACTGCAGCTGCTTTTATGTCCATTTCTTTTGTATATTGGTACGATAATCGCTTTCCTCCAATCGTCTGGGACTTCTCCCATCTTGATAAATAAATTTGTCAATTCGCACAACCTGTGATGTAGGTACTCGCCACCGTATTGAAGCATTTCAGCGCTAATACTGTCTACAACAGCAGCCTTACCGTTTTTTAAGTTCTTAATTATATCTCTAAACTCAGTGACACAGAATTTTTCATCTGGGTTTTCTAATGCATTATGTTCTATGTCGCTGTTTTGTTGCCCTATATCTTCACCTCCTAGTAATCGTTTAAAAGAGTCTTTTAAAGCGTCTACTATCTCGTCTATATCATATAGCATTTCACCTTTGCTATTTGTCATGCTGACAAACTCTGTACTTTTACTCTCCTTCATATGTTTAAATAATAGTTTCAAGGTTCCTTCAAAGTGATTTAGTATTTTATTTTCTTCTTCTGTTCTGATTTTATCTTTACTTTCCTTGAATAGTCGTTTAACTTTCCTATTTTTGTGTCTGTAATCATCTTTGAGCCTATTTCTCTCCTCATCGCTAAGACCCGTGATGTGCAACGTTCTTTCGTACGCTTCTTTCTTTTCTTGTCGGGCTGCCTCAATTTCATCATTCCACCACGCATCGCCAGACTTTCTTCCTATCATAACATACCTTTAATACCATTTTCTGCAAATACACATTGGAGTGTCTACCATGAAAATAATAACGAATATTGGTTATCCCTTAACAAGGATATATAATATACAAAAGTACAAGAGAGTCCCGCTGTAGTGGTTCCCGAGATACGGTACAAGGCGGCCCAAGGGGGCGAGAGAGAGGCAAAGAAGAAGAACGGTTTGGAGAGTCCCGAGATAGTGTGAAGGCAATTAAGGGCACCGCCGAAACGTCCACTATAGCCGGACTCTAGTGTAGAAATCTCTTTCATTGAGACCCATTAAATTCAAAATATCTTTTCACTTCTGATCATTTGAACTTGCTTAGAACTTTACTGCGCAGCTCCACGTGCCTTAGAACTCAACTGCGCAATCATACGTGCTATATAACTGAACTGTGCAGCGTTAAGTACCATATACCACTAATGCGCAGCCCTAATTGCCTTAGAATATTACTATGCAACCCTAAGTAGTCTAAAACTTCACTGCGCATCATTAAGTGAGGTGCCGATAGCAAAAGCAGGTTAAAAAATAGTCTGAGTGATTCGAGCCGCAGGTGAATGATGCAATCACACGAGTTAGCAATCACCTATTTTGCGCACTTGTATCACAAATAACTATTTTGTGGGCGCCCGGTGCCTACTTTGACTAATGTTTCTTGTTACTTGCATAGAGTGGAGGTAAGAGCCCCCCCCCCCCCCGCCTGCTCCCCCAAAATGAAAAAATTAGACAAAGTAGGCGCCGAGCGCCTACAAGGAAGGGTTTTGTAGCCTATTAAGACGTTAATTTAAGTATTAGTTTTCCGTTTTGTAGCTTTGGGGTCCGTTAATGATGTAGAAGATTTAAATTTTCATCAGACGTTTCGCCTCCATATATGGGCCCTCTTCAGTAATTTGTTCTAGAAAAAGTTTTTGGTACATATCACGTATTCCCTAAATTAGATTTTTGTGCGTTGGCTTTTTTTATATATAAATAAAATTAATTGTTCTATATAACTGAAATATAATAACATTCTTTCAAACATTTACATTCAATGCGTGTTGTCTTTCATTAGTGCCTAACAGCCGTAAATATGAAACATTAAGTTCTTATTTTAACATCCACCTATAGTCCTAAGACATTATTGCACTAAACTTATCCACTTAGAATACTAATTTTTATTTATTGCTTACTTTGTAATGAGTTTGAGAGCCATTAAGGGCCCTGGAAATCGAGTGTAAATCGAAAAACGGGGAATCAGGCCAAAGGGCGAAGCCATTTTGTCTGATTTTTTGTATAAATAATTAATCTAAAGGGTATAAAGGCTGGCGGTACAGGTCGCTTTTTTCGAGAAAAAAATATATTTTTCATGTAACAATTAGAAGAAAAAAAATTTCTTTTTGTAGTACAGTGTTCTACTATTCCGCAAAGCAGGGAGTAGGTAAAGCAGTTATCGTGCTCAGATGCGCGATCCTAGCGAGAAAAGGAAAAACTACGATCCGTTATGACTCAAGTCTGCAGGTAATGAAGGGCCCACTATGACCTACATTGATTCATTCAGGGGCGAACACACCGTATACGAAAACTAGGGGCCCCTACCTAAAGGAGTGGGTGAATTCCCAAAAGGTTGGTTGGGTGGAGGTTGTTGGGTATGGATAATATCATGGCATGTAGATTTGAAATAAAATAAAACTGAACAAAATAATATCACAAGTAAATGTACAGAAAAATGGTTTGCAATATTCTCGCCGAATCAATGTAACGGTAGAATTTTCGGCAAACTTACTTCGAAAGTAGTACAATATACAAGCTCTCTGTATAAACGGGCAGATTATACAAACGTGCAAGATATCAATAATATGTGTCGCCCAATTTCCTCCGAAAATACCAGATTGATTCGCATCAGACACAAACTTTGCATGTTTGCACAACTCAGGGGCTGTCTGCAATAACCGGTTATAGAAGTCAAGCGCTTCATTTTTTGACCCTGAGAACTTGTAAAAAAAGTTTCAAATTTTAATTTATTAAACATATATTTAAATGTGAAATTCCATTGCGCATCTTCGTTTCCTCATGAAAAGCACTTTTAGCACGTGTACTTGTTGAAATAAAAAGGAAATTCTGCTACTTTTTTCTACAAAATGGCCTCCTTTCAGCTAATTTGACTGTACGCTATGTACGCAGTTGTACGTGAATGGAATTAATATTTTGCAGAAAACTCCCAGATAACATTCTGTTAGCACACTGATGGCGTATGTGCACGCAGATCTGCGGATCGACGCGCAGAATGTGCTCTCACCTGATGAGACATATGCGTCATCAATTGCCTGCCATATGTCTAGCAGAATCTGATGCATAATCTGCTACGCATATCGCTAGCAGATCCGACGCATATCTGCGACAAATATAAAATATTAAAATACATGCAACTCATATAAATGTAAAATAAAAAGCAAGTAATATATTTCATAAACATTTTATTTAAATATATGAAAAATATTTTTATATACAAAAAATGCGAAATTCCAATTCGCACTAGTGTGGACTTTATGTATGCGCAGTAGATGGAGTGTGGACTCTACGGGTTAAAAAAAAAAAAAAAAATTGATTAGCAGTTTGAACTCGAAAGTTCATTGCCTCACTACCCGATTCGGGTAGTGTAAGTAGGTGGATATTTACTACCAATGTGGGCCCACCACACCCACGACGGGCCAACAGCAACGCAGTATTTCCTGAACGGTCACCCATCCAAGTACTAACCGCGCCCAACAATGCTTAACTTCAGTGATCTTACGAGAAGTGGTGTTTCCAGAGTGGTATCGCATGAGAACAAAAAGGAATATCATGAATATCATGTTGGTTCGCCGGTACATGTGCACGCATGAGTGCACATGTACCGGCGAACCATACGTCTTGAATTACTATTTGAAGGGAAAAAACCGCAATTCCAAGATTTTTTGAAAATAGTGAAATCTTGCGATGTAATGGAAGTTGGAAAAAATATCACGGCACAAAACATAGCCCGATTTTATAATTATTAAGAAATTGGACGATTTCACGCGTTTGTATGCTTCGTTTGATTTTCACGCCATGCGACCTGTATGTAGCAAAGGAAAATAGTTACCTTGACTTTTAATCCGTGTTATCTAACCACGCAGCACCAAATGATGCAAATAAGTGCGAAAACAACGCGACTCACTTGCGAGCTCGATGACATTCGCAAACTGGACATTTGCCGGCATGCGCGCGCATTCCTCGAGAAATGGTTCCCGCGAATTTTAAAAAACTATCATTTTCAAAGAAATCTTCATTTGAGTAGACTAATGAATTTTTTGTAATACTGATGTTGATTTGACGAACTTCATTAATCTATTTTTATAATATTCAATACATTCATGATGGCCTGGAAACATGGAGGAGATAAATAATTTTTTTAACAGCGTTGTGTATAAATACCGGTACCGACAAAAAAAATGCGCGATATCACTTAAAAAATAACCAAAATTTGGTTATATTTTAAAAATTAATTTTGCCAGAAAAAAAATAAAGATAGAAATCGTAATTTTGAAAATTTTGAATATTTTTCGAAATAAAGTAAATTTTTGGATACTTTATATTTTTGTACATTTCCGGAAAATGAACGAAACTTAAAGTTTTCAATTTTTCAAAATTTCAAAAGTTTAAAAAAAATCCCAAAATTTTTTTAATACATATTTCCAAAAATCCGCAAAATTAAAAAAAAATTCCATATTGTTTTGAAAATGGTTTATATAACTTTCTAATAAAATTTAATTTTATAAGTAATAACTATAGGGAAATTAAATGTTATTAGAAAGAATTCTGCCCTCATAGTGACTGCAGACTCTGCATCACATTCTCACGGTATTGTGTGATGCAGAGTGTGTTGGCCAAATGCGACTCATAGCGCTCGCAGATGTGTGCTCGACAGTCCATGCTGGCGAGATGAGTGCCTTATTGCACGCAGAACATGACAATCACAATCTGCGGGTGATCTGCGTCGCACAATTGTTATCTGGGCTTCTTCATTCTTTACTAAAAAAACTTTTCTGCGGGAACTTTTAGCTTGCCTAAAAATCGCTCAAATTCCCAAGCGCTGGAAAGTATCAATGACCCAGTTTTTCAACAAGATGAATAACAAGGATTAACTTCTTTTGATATGAATTAATATTTGAACTTTGGACCTGTACCGCTACTCTAAGAGCACTGCACTGCGTAATCCCTATAAATTCAATACCTATTAAACCTATTAAATTAAATTACAAGATTTCAATTATTTGAAATGAACACAAAAGATTTCACAAACAAAGATTAAAGAAAGTTTTCACAAATATTTGAAAGATTTCATAAAAACGGCAATGTGTGGTAAGACGATTGATAGTTATTGTTTTAGACAAAATCACGTACAACTGCGTACAGAGAGTGCAGTCAAATTAGCTGAAAAGAGGCAATTTTGTAGAAAAAAAGTAGCAGAATTTCCATTTTTTACAAGCTCTCAGGGTCACAAAAACGAAGCGCTTGACTTCTATAATCGGTTATTGCAGACAGCCCCTGAGTTGTGCAAACATGCAAAGTTTGTGTCTAATGCGAATCAATCTGGTATTTTCGGAGGAAATTGGGCGACACATATTATTGATATCTTGCATGTTTGTATAATCTGCCCGTTTATACAGAGAGCTTGTATATTGTCATTTAATGTACAAAAGGTACTACTTTCGGAGTAAGTTTGCCGAAAATTCTACCGTTACATTGATTCGGCGGGAATATTGCAAACCATTTTTCTGTACATTTACTTGTGATATAATTTTATTTAGTTTTATTTTATTTCAAATCTGCATGTCATGATATTATCCACACCCAACAACCTCCACCCCCCATCCTTTTGGGAATTCACCCACTACTTTGGGTAGGTGCTCCTAGTTTTCGTATACGGCAGGCCTGCCCAAGTAGGGGAAAACTGCTCATTCGCCACATGTTCGAGTTCCACCACCACTTCCCTCTTTACTGGTCCAGAGGCTTGGGGGTGGTCGCTCTCGTGAAGTTGAATGAATAGAGATCGGTGGTGGTGTTAAATTCCCATCTGGCAAATGAGCAGTTTTCCCCTACTAGGGCAGGCCTGGTATACGGTGTGTTCGCCCCTGAATGAATCAATGTGGGTCATAGTGGGCGCTTCATTACCTGCAGACTTGATTCATAACGGATCGTAGTTTTTCCTTTTCTCGCTAGGGTCGCGCAAAAGAAATTCCAAGCACGATGACTGCTTTACCTGCTCTCTGCTTCGCGGAATAGTAGAACACTGTACTACAAGAAGAAATTTTTTTTCTTTTAATTGTTACATGAAAAAAAATGTTTGTTGTTGAAAAAAGCGACCTGTACCGCGACTCTTTATACCCCTAAGATTATTTATACAAAAAATCAGACAAAATGGCTTCGCCGTTTGGCCTGAGTCCCCGTTTTGCGATTTACACTCGATTTCCAGGGCCCCTATAAGAGCGAAACTACAATGTCATAAATCTGATCGTATGATACGGAAAAGCAGGCAAATAAAAAATGGCACTCTGTTGTTTAGTTTTAAATAAAATTTTTTAGTGTTTTCATATTGGCCCCCCCCCCCCTAAGTATAAGACACAAACCAACCATTAGTCAGAAATGGATGGTCGATTTGACGTTGAATCAACGTCGTTCTTTGATGTCAAAAAATCATCGATATTTTCGTCGATTCGACGATATTATGTCGCCCAATTCGACGTCGAATTAATGACCGCATCGACGTCATATTATTAATCGATTCGAGGTCTAATTTACTAAAATTTCGAGGGTACAAAAAGTAGTGCAGTAGTTATGAAAACATAAATGGGATCCCAAACAGGATCCCATTTATGTTTCCACGAATGAAAAGCACTATGAATAAGTTGATCGACATTTTTTTAATGATTACATGAGAAAATAAATACAAAAGGAAAAAAAATTGAAAAATTAATGTTATTTTATTTCGAGACGATCATATATAATGATTTTTATAGTTAATTCAATATCATTATTTAGTTTTTCCGCGTTTTTCAAAACTTCCGTCATCTGGTTTTCGCCAGGGAGCGTTTTTTAACCAAGCTTTGGTTGTTTCCTCCACTGCACTTAAGATGCAATCTGAATTGCACACGAGAAAAGCACCTGCAACAATTTTATTATGTTTTTCAATAATGACTCAGTTATAAGCTTTTTATGCATGTTAAGAAAAATAATTAATTGGAACAGTAATAATGTTAAACAAATCTCTTGAAGAAAAACCATTAATGTTTAATAATTTATGATCTAATAAATAATAATCGTTTGATTTCCAAGAAATGGAAGAATTGTTGAAAAAGTAAAAAATGTCCAATCCGAAATAAAATCCAGCTACAACGCGATGCTTGCAGAGTCAAGTAAGGTTTATACCTGTCAATCCGGGAACTTTCCACCGATTTTGATGAAACCTTTTGCATTGTGTTGCCAAATATGTCTATTAAAAAGTTAAACAAAAAATCTTGTTCGGGAATTTGAAAATCCATTTTTTTTAATTTCCAAAAATCGATTAAAAACTTAAATAACTTGAATAAATTAAGTCCTTGAGCAATAAAAACACTGTATATATACATACATATATATATATATATATATATATGTATATGTATATGTATATGTATTCTGGTTGCTGATTATGAATTTGAGAGGAAAAAAATTCAAAATGGCGGACCAAAAATTTTTAACATTTATAAACTTACAAAAATAAAATAAAAATAAATTATTAATATTTTGCATGCATATTCCTTAAGGCATAAGAAGTTAATAAAAAATAATTTTGACCTGGGGCGAAGGGTGAAAACACCCCCAAAAAATGGTTTTTGAGGATTATTTCGAAAATGGTGCATCGGTGAAAAACGAATTTTTGCAGACAACTTGCACATAAAATATGCATAAGAAATTATGGTATTCACGTTTCCTTTGTCGGCCATATTTTCCGAGATATTCACCCTGGGAGTAGGCGGTGAGTTGTACCGCGCGGGCCGTACGCTTCTTTCGTAGCACATATCTCGAAATGGGGTCGTTTCTGGATAAAAGTGCATCTTAAGTTATAGAACGTCCGATATAGATAGTCCGCCATTTTGATTTTTTCCCTCTCAAATTCATAATCAGCAACCAGAATACACACATACAGTGTTTTTGTTGCTCTAGGACTTAATTTATTCAAGTTATTCAAGTTTTTAATCGATTTTTGGAAATTTACAAAAAAAAATGGATTTTCAAATTCCCGAACAAGATTTTTTGTTTAACTTTTGACTACGCATATTTAGCTTACAATGCAAAAGGTTTAATTAAAATCGGTGGAAAGTATCCGGGTAGATATCTTTTTGATTCTTAACGTGTAACGTGATTCCTCTATAGTAGGATTTTGGAATTTGTCCAAATGAACCGAATTTGACTTTGTTGACAGAGTTGATTGATCTTTTTGCTTTATGTGGTGGATGAAGAGGGTCCGATCGTTTAGACACGGAGAATCGTACTTATCAGTTTGAAACTATCGGACCCTCTTTGTCTACTTCATAAAACAGAGACAGGGATCTAAACGAAAGTCATTTTAAAATGATTACACAAAATCTAAAAAAAAATCTAAATGAGAAACATTTAGACTGAAATATTTTCTACTCCGGAGCGTTATAATTTAAACGAATGCGAACTTCATTTAAAAACCAAAAAAAGTGCAGTCACCAAAAATTGTAATACATATATACCATTAAACCATTTCCCTTTCAGGGTAGGCGTGACACTACCCGATTCGGGTAGTGTTTCTAGGTTTTTCTTCTAGTTATAAATAACTACAAGTGTGGGCTCACCACACCCACGATGTGCCAACAGCACTCATGTCAGTATTCTTGAATGGTCACCCATCCAAGTACTAACCGCGTCCAACGCTGCTTAACTTCAGTGATCTGACGAGAACTGGGTTTTTCAGCGTGGTATGGCCGTTGGCCATATGAAAACTTTTTATATTGAAACCCTTCAAAATTTCAATTATTTGAAGTAAATTTATATTGCTTGAAAATTTATAATTTTAAAATTGTAAATTATACCTTCCAAAATTCAACAAACTCAATTTTAATTGAAAAATTGAAATCTATAAAAGGAAAAAATTAAAAATTTAGCATTCAACATGAAATTTTAGAATTCTAAAATTGTAGCTATTTAAAATTACCAAATTATTCAATTACTGATTATCTATTTAAGAATGTTTAATTTTATCTTATTTAATTTTCAACACAATTTTTAATTTTTTAATTCAAAATAGTTTACTTTTCAACATTTATTTTAGAATTATTATTCATTCTGAAAAATAAAATATAAACTACAAATTTTTAAGAGCGGAATTTTTACGTACGAACTAATTTAGAAATTTATTTTTAAATTCATGAAAAGACCCTGAAAATAAAAGCTGCCTAAAGTTGGTACGTTGGGGGGAGGCTTCCCCAAAACTGAAGGAAGGGCGAGAGACTCGTCTTTCCTGTATTTATTTTTATGTGGGTTGGTACCCGTACTCTCGGACTGAGAGTTTTTGTCCCGAAAAATGTGAAGAATGAGGGTTTCGCAATTATTCCAAACTCGAAATAAATTTTAAGTCTCAAATTTGCATGGTAATGTTGAGACTTATTTTACGCAAAAAAGGAACACTATAAATCAATCAAGAGAACAATAGCGAGACTCACAAAGGGCAAGTTCTACAATGGTTAGAACATGTCAACAGGTAAGAAAAAGAAAGAAAACAAGGAACGATACAGCTTACCAATATCGATGCTTAGAACTACCGCTAGTTGTCGAAGAAAGGAAAACTAAGCCCAGAAGGAACGAAGGTGACTTCTGGATTTTCCCTCCCCTTGACAGAGCAGGCGAAAACCTTTTTCTCTTCGTGGGTTTGTTAACCCACCCTAGTCCTTTATTCGGTACCCGCGAGAGCCACACAACACGCAAGCACTTGTCACTTCTCTGAATCCACTTTTATGAGAAGTAGAAAATATTTCTATTCCTCATAAAGGAGAATTGCAGCCTTGCGAGAAAATTGCCCTATCTCGTTTTGAGATTCGAGAAAAAGTAAAATTCTCTAGGATGACCTAATTTCGTTTTAAGTAGGCCGGATAGGATACGAAAACAACGTCACTCCCGTTACCGGTCCGGAAAAAGATAGACCCGCTAAACCGGGATAGGACGCGATGAGGAACCGTTCCTGTTACGGTCCTGCCTCCCGTCGCACAGAGTTTAAATTTTTCGTCCGGATTGCAAACTCCGTTGATCGACCACTCGATCGGTAGCTGCGGCTTATCCCTATTGCCGATCCGAGAAAGGTATAGTCCCGACTAGACCGGAATATCACACGACGACTTACGTACCGAGAATTTGTCTCCCAATGTCACGGTGGAATTTGAATCGCGACGTACGGACGGGCGAAAACTGGAGTTGATGTGTGTCACGTCAGATCACTTAGAAGACTGCGTTTTTTACTTCTGTCTGTTGGTTTATAATTGAGGTGATTCAGGTAGGGATTTTTGCGGAATTGCGGAATTCGGTAGGGATACGCCGTGAGAGTTAAAGCAGCGTTTTCAAAATCGACGAGCCAGGTAGCTTGATTTCTAAGTGTGCTAGAATTGTATTGCTAAATGCTTTCGTTTGAATTTTTGCACCTGTGAGACAGGAACCTCGTCAGCACTTTACAGAAGTAAGGTGCTTCGAAGTCTTTCATGCTTCCAATAAGAAATTTTCTTTTAATTTTCAATTCGCATCAGAATCGATGCAGGTTGGAATTTTCAACGTTAAGTATATATTAATTCCAACCCTTTTTATTGCATAGAGAAGCGAGCATTTTGGCGTTACGAATTTTCGCTGAGTGAACACATGGTGTTTACTTGGTATCACCACGTGCTCGTACTGTCAGATTATGGTTGTAGCATGTATTTTGCCAGATGGGAATTTAACACCACCAACGACATCTACCCACTCAACTTCACGAGAGCGACCACCCCCAAGCCTCTGGACCTGAGAAGAGGGAAGTGGTGGTGGAACTCGAACATGTGGTGAATGAGCAGTTTTCCCCTACTTGGACAGACCTAGTGTATGGTGTGGCTATACGCAAGAAGGAGACGCGCTTATGGTAAGAATATAGGGAGGAAGAAGGCAAGGACAACGTGTAGAGCGGAAGCTTGCAATCGTCGCGGCAGCGTAGCTACATGCAAGGAATGAGACGGCGATGTTTAGAGCGTCGGAGAGACAGAGATGGAATGGGTGCCTCGCGT
Organism: Andricus curvator; assembly: GCA_932195095.1. Classification (NCBI taxonomy): domain Eukaryota; kingdom Metazoa; phylum Arthropoda; class Insecta; order Hymenoptera; family Cynipidae; genus Andricus; species Andricus curvator. Next base: position 43,910 of record CAKNYM010046469.1, on the reverse strand, counting down.
GTGTGTGTGTGACTGCCCAGCTTAACGAGTGCAACCACACCTTCGTTCCTTTTAAGTTCTCTTACATGTTTCTAATTTAGGTGCTTATGCCTTCGAAATTAATTTTCCATTCCCTTAATTCTAAATTTTTTTATCTTATATTCTAGGTACAGTGTGTCGTAATCTTTTCATTTTCTCCTTTACCTAGGCCTAGGTGCACACTACTCATTCCGTACATTCGTACATTTCCCTTCCGCAATCCACCCTGATGTCATTGAGTGGTTTGGGGAAGAGAAAACAGAATTTAAATACCTGCAAAAAAAAACAACATATTTTCATCAGAGAATAATTTTTCTCATTCGCAAGTAGGCTCGCTGTCAGTCCCCGGGAGCTTGGAATGCTGCGTAAGCATTCTGACAGTAAGCTCTCAGGTTACGAGCGAGCAGAGAGTCCCTTGAAACTCATATAGAGTTTTGAATCAATGTAGCTTGAAATAATATTTCGAGCCACATCAATAATTCCAACGAAATTTGGAAATTCGCTCGTAACAGAATTCAATGCGTTTTTTAAAATAATCTCGCCGTAACTTTTTTTTTTCAACGAAATGACTTGAAATTTGAATTCCGAGCGTATGATACTCTGTCGAAGCCTACGGTATTCAATTCGTGCACAAAAAAGTTAATTGTCCAACAATATGTCGATGTTTGTTAATAACTATTTAATACCATGCTTTTTCACGTTCGGCGGAAAAAAGTATCGAGGGAATTTTCGAGTTCAAACAACTTTCGGTGGACAAGTTATTCGTAATGGTCGAAAGGAGTTTTTTGGAAAGTTTTAGATTTTTTGAGCGAAAAATGAGCGAGCCAGCGTAGGTTGAAGTGAACACGCGAAAAACTCTATCGTCTTCCGTCTCAAGCGTGAGCGTTTACATGTCGAGGACGGGCGGGCAAAGATGAAAACCCGCCCATTATTTTTTTTAGTTTTTACCAATGTTTATCAATTTTGTTTGATGCCCTTTGTGCATCTGTCGAACAAGTGCAGACCGATCTCGAGAAAAAAAATTCCCGACTCTGTAAGATTCCCGAATCGGAAAATTCGCGAATAATAGATTTCCCGTATAATAAAATTTCTGAATAATAAAATTCCCAAATTGGAAAATCCATTGATTTTAAAAAGATAAGAATTTGGGGATAACTGAAAAATCAAAAAAATCAAATTCCCGACGCTGTAAAATTCCTGAAAAATAAAATATTCGAAATGGAAAATTCCTGAAATTATAAAATTGCCGAAATATGAAAATTTCGACCCTGTAAAATTCCCGAATTGGAAAATTTACGAATAATAAAATTCCCAAATATAAAATATTCCTAATAATACAATTTCCGAATTGGATAATTCTCGAAAAATAAAATTTCTGCATAATAAAATTTCTGAATAATAAAATTGTCGAATTGGAAAATTCCCGAATATTAAAATTCCCAAAGGTTTATTATATTACCGAATTTGAAAATTCCCGACAAAAAATTGCCGAATTATAAAATATCCGAACTAGAAAATTCCCAATTTTAAACAATTATAATTTTAATTATAATAATTTAATTAATTTTATAAATAAAAAAAACTGTTTAAACTCGGGAATTTTCTAGTTCGGATATTTTATATTTCGGCAATATTATAAACTGTTCGGGAATTTTATTATTCGGAAATTTTACAGTGTCGGAAATTTTTTTCGGGATTCTTCAGCCGTCCCAAAAATACAATAACGAATTATTTTGATCAAAGAAATTTTGTTGAAAATGTTCAATGGATTTTAAAAAAATTATTGTTTAAATTAATATTTTTTAAATTAAACTTTTTAATTCTTTTTGAAAATGTGCATAGTAGTTAATTAAAATTATTGCTCTTGTAATAAAAATCTTGTTCTTGCATTCTTCTTTTGCATGAAGAAATTTTTGTTTTCAATTATTGTTTTTTCAAATTCAAACAATAATTTTTAAAAATGCATCGAATATCCATTTTTTTTAAATTCGATCAATTTTTAATTTCGGGAATTTTTCAGTATCGGATATTTTATAATTTGCCCATTTTCTGTCTAAAATTTTATTTTTCTGAAATTTTCAAGTACCGTAATATTATAAATTGCTCGGGAATTTTGTTATTCCAGAATCTTCCAAATCAGGATTTTTATAATTTCGGGAATTTTCTATTTCGAATAATTTTTTCTTCGGGAATTTTACAGTGTTCGGATTTTCATTTTTCGCGATTTTTTAGTCAAGCACTAAATGTTTTTTAAAAATTTGAAAAAATGCCAATAACTTTCTTCCACTAGGAAAAAAAATGAGAGCGGTACCTTTTTGGGGAATTTGATTTTTAAATGCCACCCTAATATATATTTTATTTTTCAAAAACGGAATGTTATAAATTTCTGAGAAAATTAAATATAAAAGGTGTCATGTGATATTTTCTATTATTTTAAATAAATATGGATAAAATTTTTGAGTTTTTATTGGAATTTAGGTCGTCGTTAAACCCACTTAATTCGAGAAAAAAATTTATATTTATGCGCCGTTCAAAAAAACGTAACGCTTTTAGGAATTTTAGAAACTTTGCACATTGAAAATATTTTTTTTTCGTTAAAATATTTGATTATTGTATTTTTAATAAATAAATAATATTTATGAAAAAAATGTTTTAATTGTTTAGATTCAGGCATTTTATAATTCGGTAATTCTCCAGTTCGGATATTTTATAATTCAGCAATTTTCCGTCGGGAATTGTATTATTCGAGAATTTTCCAATTCGGTAATATTATAAACTGTTCCGGAATTTTATCATTCAGGAATTTTATTATTCGGGAATTTTATTTTTCGGAAATTTTATTATGCGGGAATATTATTATTCAGAAATTTTATTATGCGGGAATATTATTATTCGGGAATTTTCCAATGTAGAAAAGGAACAGTGAATGAAAAATCTTCGAAACTCAACATTGCGAAACACTCTCGAAATGAGATATGTGAATCAGTTGATTGCTAACAAAAGAAATGTATTGTTGATGACTTTTTTGAGAGAATTGAAGGGTGAAACCTTATTAATTTTTTCATAATTATTATCATCTCATATTTATAAAAAATACATAAAAATTCCAGTTTTATGAGATAATAGGTAGATTTTTTTCTACAGTTTACAACACTTTTTTTAATGTTTCCGCGAATGTTAGAACTTAATAAATCATTTTTTGAAATTTTATAAACTATTGTACATTTTCACGCACTTCTAAGAGCCATTATAGATTTTTTGTTTATAAAAGAATTTTCGGCAAATTATTCTCAAGTTCTCAAGGATTTCTGTAAGGTTTCTCAAAGTTTTCGAAAATTTCTAGAACAATCTTTACTCGGATTGCTTGTACACTTTCAAATAATTTTCTCGATTTTCCTGACAATTCCTGCCTATTCAAGAATATAAAGGAATTGAATTAATTGGAGGACATTTTGGAATATTTTATCCAATGTAGATATTACTGATCATTTTCGGAAATTTTCATGTATTTGGAAAGATAATGCAGAATATCTTCCTTTTTATAAAGAAAATTCCTTGAAATGTAATAAATGGTTGACAATCGGAAAGCTTGAAAATAATGTGGACATTTCCTAATTTTTTTTTGATATTTCAATTTTTTCCCATGAAAATCAATAATATTGTGCGGGCTATCTCGAGAATGACAAGAAAGGAATTGGCGACTTTTAATCTTTGCCTGCTTGTCCTCGATAACCAAGTGCTCACGCTCGAGACGGAAGACGATCGAGTTTTTCGCGCGTTCACTTCAACCTACGCTGGCTCGCTCATTTTTCGCTCAAAAAATCTGAAATTTTCCAAAAAAACTCCTTTCGACCCTTATGAATAACTTGTCCACGGAAAGTTTTTTTAACTCGAAAATTCCCTCGATACTTTTTTCCACAGAACCTGAAAAAGCATGATATTAAATAGCTATTAACAAACATCAACATATTGTTGAACAATGAACTTTTTTGTGCACGAATCGAATACCGTTGGCATTGACAGAGTATAATACGCTTGGGATTCAAATTTCAAGTCATTTCGTTGAAAAGACAAAAAAGTTACGGCGAGTTTAGTTTAAAAAAAGCATTGAATTGCGTTCTTAAAAATTTGCAGTTTATATTTTATTTTTTACAAAGTTGAAATGGCACAAAATAATTTTCTGCACGAAAATTGTGCTCTCTATTAAGCTCTAAATGCTCATATTTTTTTCGAGTGGTTTTTAAAAATTTGAGTTTCAGATAACTTTTCGCGATATTTCATCTCGAATGGGAAGCGAAAAATACAAAGCCGAGCGTCCCGTCGGTTATTGCATCCGGGGCCTCAATTAACAATAGACCTGAGATACGAAGTGCAGATAATTAAAAATGGAAAACAGTTTTTTAAATTTGTCTAAACTATTTGGCATTTTTTAAGTATATTCTATGCCCCCCCCCCGCCACCTATTTTCTTGAGCATCTGAGGTAATAAGAAAATTACAAATTATATATTGGTAAACCGGGAAGACGGAACGGCAACTAAGAAATTATAAATTTGAAGACCTGAGATACGGAGGCAGGTAATTATAAATGGCAATTTGTTTTTGAATTATGTCTAAACTACGTATAGTTTTTTATATTCTCTACTCCCCTTTCCCTTTTTGAGAACACAACATAATAAAAAAGCGAAGAATTATACATTTCTTACTTGAGAGACAGAAGGGCTGATATTTAAATATGGCAATTATGAATTAACCTGGGATATGGAAGGCAGATAATTAAAACTGTCAATCAATTTCTGAGTTTTTTTTCCTTTGACTATTTTTTTTTATAACCGCCCCCCGCGCCTTAAGCACCAGACACAAAAAGAGGCAAAAATCACAGATTATAAATTTGTAAACCTGGGAGACCGAAGGGCAATTAAGAAATTTAATTTTAATTTTGATGACCGTGTGATATGGAAGGCAGACATTTAATATTGTCAACACTGCTCTTGAATTTTTTCTACACTTTTTTGTGTTTTTATTAATTAAATCATTTTTATCCCGGTTTACCACTATATAATTTCTAATCTTCTTATTACGTTAGATGCTCAAGAAAAGAGGGGGGGGGGGGGCAACGAATATATTTTTAAAATGCCAAATAGTTTAGACAAATTTAAAAAACAGTTTGCCATTTTTAATTATCTGCCTTCCGTCTATCAGGTTCCAAATGTATAATTTGTAATTTTTGTTTTTATTTTGTGTCTTATGCTCAAAAAAGAAAGAGGACACAAGAATATAAAAATACTAAATATTTTTTAGGCAAAACCTAAAAACAGATTGCTAATTCAAATTATCTGCCTTCCGTATCGCAGGTTTTAAAATTGATAAATTCCCAATTACCATGTTTAGTTGTCTGACTTTCCGCCTCTCAGCTCTCCGAATGTATAACTACAATTTCTAATGGTTGGTTTGTGTCGTATACTTAAAGGGGGGGGGGATAATATGAAAACCCTAAAAAGTTATAGTTAAAACTCAACAACAGAGTGCCATTTTTTATTTGCCTGCTTTCCCGTATCATACGATCAGATTCATAACATTGTAGTTTCGCTCTTTTAATGACTCTCAAACTCATTACAAAGTAAGCAATAAATAAAAATCAATAAATTCTAAGTGGATGAGTTTAGTGCAATAATGTGTTAGGACTATAGGTGAATGTTAAAGTAAGAACGTAATGTTTCATATTTACGGCTGTTAGGCCCTAATTAAAGACAACACGCATTGAATATAAATGTTTTAAAGATTGTTATTATATTTCAATTATATAGAGCAATAATTAATTTTATTTATATATAAAAAAAAGCAGACACACAAAAATCTTTCTTAGGGAATAAGTGAAATGTACCAAAAACTTTTTCTAGAATAAATCGATGAAGAGGGCTCATATATGGAGCCGAAACGTCTGATGAAAATTTAAATCTTCTTCATCATCTACGGATCCCAAAGCCACAAAACGGAAAACTAATATTAGTACTGAGGGTCGTAAAAAGCCAAGAACAACTTAATTTTAGTCTCAATAGAATCTTAAAAAACAAAAAATTATTGTTCGAAACAAAATGTTTGAAAAAAAATATTTTCAAAAAAAATTTTGAAAAAAAAAATTTTGTGAACAAAAAATTATGTAAAAAAAATTGCATGAAAAAAACACCTTTTTGTACCCTCAAACTGTCAAGTGTTGACGTGAGAATTGAGAAAACTGTGTTTTTCGTGGACAGTTAATCTAATATTCATAAAAGTAAGGGATTTTCTTTTGGATGCTGCTGTCTTCGAATGGTTTAATCAAGTGAGCGACAGAGTATCTGGACCGATTATTCAAGAGAAAGCTCTCATTTTAAATGAGATTCTCAACGGCCCGCAAACGTTTTAAGTACGTAAGCAGGAAACACATTTATGTTAACGTGTAACAGCAAACGTTCTTCGTCATTTCCGTTAAATATTTAATTTACCCATGTCTCCGTACTAGAAAAACAATTTTCAAAATATTTTCTACCACGCAGGAAAATCCATTGGAAATGGTTCATACGCCCCTGACTGTTTACGTTCGGAGACCCTGAATTTAATTCCACCGTCAGTCCCAAAACGGGCACACAATCCAAGATTCACTGTATCACTTTTTCATCTGGGAATTAGGGCCTAATGTCACAAATGGTCAGAAGTTCTGACGATTTTTGAACAACCTGACCATTCCTGACGAGTCTGACTATTTCTGAAGATATGCTTATTCACATCCTATCATGTAGCTCATCGGTTAGGACCGCAGTTAGGCCAACAAAAAGGATTAAAAATTGAAAATAATAATTTTTTTCAATGTTGCATATACAGATTCAAAAGTTAGAAATCCAGAATCTACGGGTTTCCACGATTCGGGTAGTGTTTCTAGGTGGATAGTTTCTTGTAGTAAATAACTACAAGTGTGGGCTCACCACACTCACGACGGGCCAACAGCACGCAGTATTCTCGAATGGTCACCCATCCAAGTACTAACCGCGCCCAGCGCTGCTTAACTTCAGTGATCTGACGAGAACTGTTTTTTTCAGCGTGGTATGACCGTTGGTAAGGTGTCTTAAACGGCGACTCTGGGATATCGGGCGACCTTTCAGATTATGCAGCCTTATCCTTACATACGGAGCTCCACAAGGATGGACGAACCCTTTCCCCTAGCTGCTAGTGGGAACAACAATGATAACACAAAATACAGTTGTAGCAAGTGTGGTTCAAAACAATCGAACGCGCAGGGCTCCCGACAATGGGTCGGACAACAATGCCGACTACCCTAGAGTTGGGGCAGTCAATTAAGATAGAGTAAATGAAACGGACAGGCAAAATCTCAATACTTTTGAGTTCAACCAGTTAGAGTGCTACGATAGCAGTATAACCCCGGAACAAAAAGGTTACATTGCTGCGAAACCGTACAGAAGACCTCCGGAAAAGGGGTTATATAAGCGAAGAGCCTACTCTACCGCAGCTAGAACAAGCCGGCAATAGGGCAAGCGAGGAGACACTGAGACTAATCTCAGTCTTATAGCATCCAATATAACGATGTCATAAGACTGATCATAAGACTAAAAGACGAATGCATCATTCAGAACAAAGATAGGCTAGGTAGTACGCGTCCCGCATTTAGTGTGTGATTGACTACATAGCATCTGACAGGAATTTCACTTCCAGGGTCCGACAGTTTGTGCGCGAACTGCGGATCCGTCATCACACACTCAACAAGTCTAAGCTGCTGACCATCAGGCAGCGGAGAGAGGTGAGTCGACCACTCGCCCAAACCAAAGAAAGTCGAGGACTTTTGGACAGAATTCTACGAAGTCCAGCATCCGTTGAAAGAAGACACAAAGAACATAAATAGCTTCAAGGAACTGTACACTGCCCTCATAACGTCTGAGGAAGAATGGCCACTTATCACTACCGAGAAGGTGAAAAAGTATTAAAGGGCATGAAGAACTATCCAGATCATATCAAGACCTTCTGGTGAAAGAAGTTTTCTTCAAACCACTAGCACCTGGTTTGCATTTTCACCTCGTATCTAAAGTCGAATGAGCCTATTCCAGAGTGGTTTGTGGAAGGGCGCACAGTGCTCCTGCCGGAAATAGGCAACTTAGTTGACTCTTAGAATTACAGGCGAATAACTAGTCTGAACACGCTGTATAAGATCTTCACAGCTATCCTAAATGACAGGATTGTTCGGACAATCGGATTTGTATGGCGAGAGATGTACGAACAACGTGGCTCAAAGAAAGGCGTAGAAAAGATGTCGGGAGAACCTGCTCATCGATGGATGTGTCTGCATATACGCAGCATCCTACGAGCGCTGCTATCGATGGCTTGGATTGACTACCGGAAAGGTTTCGATTCAACCTCCCATAGACTTATCATCTGTCTGTTGGAAAGCCTAAAGGTTCATCCACACATCGTGAGGTGCATAGAGAGATTGGTGCCCCTTTGGAAAACCAGACTTACAGTCTCATTGGGAAAACATAGTGTGACAACTAACAACGTCACCTTTCAGAGAGGTGTCTTCCAAGGTGGGTTACCGTGTGGGCGACAGAAACGCACAGCTTGATTTACGCGAAGCAAGTCGCGCGATTAGTGATTCATGATGGGTTTCCTACGAAGCGGCTGAAGGCAAGCGACCAGGTCAACTAAAACAGATTAATATTCAATGAAAAGCTTCATCTTTACTCGAAAAATTGATTTTCAACCAAAAGACAAATTATTAACAAAATACATACATTTTCAACCAAATACATACATTTTCAAAATAATGCTTTAATATTCAACCAAATAGTTCACTGTATTTATATTTGTTTTCATTCCTGAAAATTTTCAACTCAATAGTTGAATTTTTAAACCAAAACAGATCAATTTTCAACCAAAAATGGAGTGGATAATTTTGTACACAATTGTTGAATTTTCAAACCAATTAGATAATTTTTTTTAGTTTAAAGAAATAGTTAAAAAAAAAAGAATTTTTATCCAGTTGAATTGAAGCAAAGACAGTTGAATCCTGAACCAAAGAAATGAATTTTAACGAAAGAATGTTAACTTTCCATCGAAAGGACTGAAAAAGACGAAAATTACACGAAAATAAAAGGATGTTGAACAAGTATTTCGCGTCTATTAAACGCGGTTTTTTATATCAGAAACAAATCATATTAATACTGACTTTGCACGAAGCATTCCAAAGGTGCTCTAATGATGCTGTTACAAATCAGTAACGACTAGATTAAAATTAAGCTGACAATCAAGCTCTAAAGTGCAATTTAAATGCTAAATGTAAAATGTAAGAATGTAAAATGTACCTTTGGAATGCTTCTTGGAAAAATCAGTATTGATAAGATTTTATTTTAAATATAAAAATCGCGTATAATGGATAAGAAATATTTTCGACAGCAGAAAACAGCTCCCAAGATCATTACTTTATTCTATCATATTTGAAGTAATAATCTCAATTATTTCATGGAATGTTAATAAGTTTCTTTTATTGTAAGATCATCTTCGCAATTATCAATTTACTTTGTTTCTTCATAAGTAACAGCGAATGTAGAGAGAAGTGTTTTGGTGGCGTATGAGGATAAGTTTTAATTATTACTTGAGAGTTTGATTATTATATTTTTTTTTTCAAACTTTTTCTCGGGTGAACCCGGTTTTTCGTCATAGCCACGGACTACGTCAAGTGACTGATGAGATGAGGATGTTATAAGTTATTTTAATACGATGTTTGAAATCATTTGCGATGATGTTGTAGGTATAAAATTAGGAGCATGGTGTAGTTTGCACTTTGTCTTCACCGCTGTTATCCTTACACAGCGGCCGTAAGTGTTGGAGGTGACAACAGTCGCCTCTGGATGCTTTCTTAGAGCTACCATGTGAGAAGTTGTCGGCTCCGGAAGCTACGATCATGGTTCTTTAAAAGCAACCAATCCCGACGCAACTGGAACGTGTACGTCATCCGCTTCTGCTCCTTCTGTCCTAGAAGGTAAGCAAGAGCTGGAAATTTACGCGAGATAACATCGGGCAACACTGTTCCTTGGAGTCAGGTCTCTAGCCGCGGATGATCTTACGCGGCAGACGGGACAGTTGGTGATGAAGTTTCACCTCTGGATACTTTTTTAGAGCTACCAATCTTTGTAGAATGTTAAGAGGAACAGTGTTGACGGACCAGATGAAGTGATCCCAGAAGAACAGCCTTTTGCATCCGGCTCGCGATGGAATGAGCCTGACGCTGGCAAGCCGGAATCTTGTTGACTTGGCTAATAAATGAAGGTTTCATACCTCCAAGACAGTCGATTATGAGAACTGCAAGATGGACTTTGAAGCCTTGGTAGAGCCTGCTCAGCTCGAAAAGAAGTGCTTGATATTTCGCCCGTTTTTCTTCCTCCTTTGCCGTGATATTACCATCGGCTGGTGCCGAGAATTCAATCACGTAAATGATCTTGTTCTTCAGATCTTGGAGGACAATATCAGGCTTCGTAGCACTGATACGTTGAGTGGTCGAGAATGAGAAATTCCAGTAGATCTTACACTGATCATTCTCCACAACGGACTCGAGTTCGCCCTGGGCGTATGGCAAGACGGGCAATAGATCAACACCATAGAAGTGCCTCAGATGGTAATATAACACTTTTAGAGCCGCATTGTATCTCTCTATGTACCCGTATCGTGCATATTTTGAGCATCCACTGAGAACATGTCCAAGTGTTTCTGGCTCTTGCTTGCACGCTCGGCAGTTGGTATCGCTTACAGGTATATTCATTATGCGCTCGCGGTAAACTAAGGTGTCTATAACGCCATCTTGACAGGCAAAAAGAATATAATTATTATTATTATTATACCATTAAGCCATTTCACTTTCGGGGTAGGCGTGACTTGCTCGGTTGGAAAGTAGTAGTGTGTATATGGGTATATAGGTATAAAGTAGGTAGGTATATAGGTATGAGGTAGATAGGTATATAGGTGTTAGGTATAGATATTTTAGATTGATCTGGAATTCTCGTGTTATTTATTTAAATGGCACGTTTATATCGCAAAATTGCTCCGACCCAGGTTGCTGATCTTAAGTTTAATCTAGTAATGACTAATTTTTAAGAACATCATCGAAATACTTCGTGCAAAAATCAATATTAATATGATTTTCATCTAGTAAAAAAAGCGCGTTTGATAGACGTGAAATATTGTCAAGAGAAGATACCAGCTCGCAATATTTTTATTTTATTTTATCATTTTTGAAGTATTAATCTCAATTATTATAATTAGATGTTAATCTCAATTATTTTATGAAATGTCAATAATTTTATTTTATTTTAAGATTATCTTCGCAAATGTTAACTTACAGATTTCTTTCTTCATAAATAACAGTGAATGTGTAGCAAGGCGTGTTTTTGTGAGGCGTATTGAAGGAAAGTTTCAATTTCACTTGAGAGCTTAATTGTCAGCTTAATTTCAATCTAGTCATTACTAATTTTTAACAGCATCATTAGAGTGCCTTTAGAATACTTCGTGCAAAAATCAGTATCAACCTAATTTTTTCTGATATAAAAACCGCGTTTAATAGATCTGAAATATTGTCAAAAGAACAAACCAGCTAACAATATTATTATTCTATTCTATCATCTTTGAAGTAATTATCTAAATTATTTTATGAAATGTTAATAATTCTATTTTATTTTAAGATTATCTTCGCAATTATCAATTTACAAATTTCTTCCTTCATAAGTAACAGTAAGTGTGCAGAAAGAAAATTTTTTGAAACGTATGGAAGGAAAGTTTTCATTTCACTTTAAGGCTTGATTGTCAGCCTAATTTTAATCAAGTCTTTACTGATTTTGACATGATCATCAAAGCATGTATAGAATTCTTCGTGCAAATATCATTATTAATATGAATTTTGTCTAATACAAAAAACGCGTTTAATAGATGTGAAATATTGTCGAGAGAAGAAAACAGCCCTCCATATTGATAATTTAATATATATTTTTGTAAGTGATAACCTTTTTACAATACTTGTACAATTTTCTTTTAACGTAAATGTATCTTTTCAAATGATTGATTTTAGAAATTTCCGAAAATTTTTCTACCATTTCAAGCAAACAGTGGGGCCTGTAATAAAAACATCGTTATTCCCCCCCCCCTGGCCGTTTTTAATAAGAAAAAATTGTTTCAGATTTTTAAAAAGCAGATGCGTTGTTAAGACATAAAAAAAGTACATGAGAAAGTCTATTTCGAGAAATGAGAGCTTCGTTAAATGAAGCGTTGAAAATAGTCAAAATAATTTGTAGTATTAAATAAATAATTTAGTTACAGAATAATTGTTTGCATTGTTCGATACTCGATAGATTACGTTTAGGCATGCTCGATGCAATAAAATTTACTCGTTTTCACTGAGGCAATTGCGCTCAAATGCAAAAAGAAAAACCTTCCAAAAATGTTCAATCTTTTCAGTTTTGCAGGCAAACTGCTGACTTGGTAGCAATATTCAATACAACCCTTTTTATGCACAAGAGGATTCCGAAGACTTGAATATAGTACTTGTATATAAAAACCTGAGTAAAATGCGTAAACGTGCAAGGCTCGTCGTATCAAAAAATGCGTTCTTTAACATCATACTCACATTCATTGTTCATACGAGTATGTCGCTCTTACTTCATTTCCACATTTTATTAATCGATGTGTTACATTTAAAGCATTAAGGTTTCTGAAAATTCGCAGAATGCGCTACGACACGCAGTAGCCGCTGTGCTTCGTCGTGCAGGACCTTAAGATGTTCTTTTCTTATTAACCACTGTTCGTTAAAAAGAATTTCAGACTTTGAAAAGTTAAATCGGTTGATTGGAACCAAAGATATGGAATTTTCAAACAAAAAATTACCAAACCTTTCAAAGTCCCATATCTCCGCCCTTTAAAAAAAATTCCAAAACCACTTGAGCGGAATTTTTCTTCACTAATATAGGACTGTATACGACGAGTTACAGCCAAATTCCATTGCTAGATGAAAATTCTTGTTATCACTTAAGAAATAATGCCCCTTACGTTTTTTTACCTGCGACGTTTTTTTCCCCTCAAAGTTTCCTATTTTATAAAACGTTCTCTACTTCTGTTTTTGATCAGGCAAAATAAAAAAACATAGGCATTGCAGCATTAAAGCTTATTTTTTTCTTTTTTAAGCAAAACTTAGGTACAACCTAATTCTCTTTCTTCAGAATTCTTTTAAGAAAATGATAATAACTATTATTATTTTTAAATACTCACTTTTTTCTGCAGAAACTATGTCGTGAACATGCCTTCACAATACCAGAATTCATGACATCCTGCTCAGGTCCGCCTCATGCTCCTCATTTCACTGTAAGCTGCAAGGTAGCGAATTACCTGGAAGAAGGTTTCGCTGCATCAAAAAAAGAAGCGAAACGAGATGCCGCGCAGAAAATGATCGACAGAATTAGAAAAAAAGAAGAGTCCAACAGTAATCTGAGCAAGACGGTTCATTCCACTCTGAAGTCGAGTAATAATGTCATTCCAGATTGTCAATCAGATTCAAATTCTCATCTCACGAAACGCGAGAAATATTTGCTCTCATTGCATGTGGTTGACAAAAAATTGCCGAAAAAAGAAACCTCTGTTGAAAAAAGCATGCCTCCCGAAATCGAGGAGCAGTTGACTATAGTAAAGAAATCTATTGAGAAGTTGCTTACACTTATTTAAGAAAAACTTTTTTTTTCTCCAAAATACAGCCTGTTATGTTTTATAGATTAAATTCATAAGAAAGTTCATTTTTATTTTTATATTTTACGACAAGAAGGTAAAATTTAATTTTATTGGGTTCTCATTTGTTTCTTCTAAATAATAGATCCTAAAAATTCAATTTTAGTGAGTTCAACACATCTGATTAATAATTTTAGACCTACTGCATATGAAATGTTACCCGTACTTTTTCTTGAATACTTTTTTTTTCTGCAAAAATTAGGTTAAAACACTTTTATTGTTTTCTTATAGCAAGGAAGTTAAAATTTTTTCAGATTCCTACAAGAAATGCTGAATTTTTTTTAATTTGCCATAATGGCGACCCTTTAATGTAAAAGTTCAAAACAATATTAAGGTAATTTTCTTAAAATGTTTAGTCATAAGTAACGCATCTCACAAAATAATTTTTTTTACTTGACATTAAAATTTGTGCGTGTGATAAAACTATTTTTCTGCAAGATTTAATTATGGACTGACAGAAAAAAGGAATAACTTAAAGATAAGTTTGAATAAAAATTGCGATTAAAAATGTTTTTGAAAAATCCCTCTTTTGGTATTTTTGTTTTGGCAAATTTTGAAATGGAATGCTCTTAAAATATTTAAAATTTATTTTTTACATTAATTGGTTAAAATGGTACGTTCCTTTTATTGTGAAAAGCAAGCTATTCATGAATGTATTCATATGCATTCTTTTTTTTAAATTAGTAGTTATGTCATTTGAACCCGTTCTGAATTTAAGCCGCCATTTTGTCTCCTCAAATTTTTAAACCTTTTTTTAGACAATAAACAAATTATGACTTTTTCTCTTTAGTTTTTTAATTTGTTTTCGTTATTTCTTGACAGATTAATAGTTGAAGTTTTGAAATCGAAAATGGCGGCGATTCATATTACCTGTCTTTATGATAATACAGGGTTGCCACAGACCTTGAAATCCTTGAAAAGTCAGGGAACAAAAAAATGGTCAGGGAAATCAGTGAAATGTCAGTGAATTTTGAAAATGGGTCAGGGAATTTTTAAAAAAATCTGAGTTAATTTTATCTTTGCTGAAGAATTTGTGTACATAATTATCTAAACCAACTTTTTGGAGCGAGATCCCAAGTTGTTTCTCCTATCTTTTCTTCGACCGTTGATATAATTCAAAATTTGACAGTTTAAAAACTTATCTTTCTTCGGTCTTACGGTCCAATCAATAAAAAACATAAGAAACGATTACAGTTGTTGAAAAATCGTTTTATTTTCTAAGTTTTGGCTCTCACTGCGTGCCTTCATCAGGAAAGTTTCCATTTCTGTCGTTAAAAAAATTACGTAGTGTCAAAAAGATATATTTTTAGTCAATCATGTTATGGAAAAAAAGGTTCCATAAGGTGAAGATTTAACTCTCATGTCGAAATTTTATAGTAATTGTCAAAATTATGAGCCTCAATAAAAAAAATAAATAAATTTCTCTTTTGAGAGGCTCCAAACCAATTAGATTAAATTTTTAATAGAAAAAAGGTTCCAAATAATAATTAGGACGGTGACAAAACAGACATTGAACTAACATTAAAAATGTAATCTAATTGGTTTGGAGCCTCTCAAAAGAGAAATTTTTTTTGTTTTTTTTTTTGAGGCTCATAATTTTGACAATTACTATAAAATTTCGACATGAGAGTTGAATCTTCACCTTATGGAACCTTTTTATGCATAACATGATTGACTAAAAATGTATCTTTTTGACACTACGTAATTTTTTTAACTACAGAAATGGAAACTTTCCTGATGAAGGCCCGCAGTGAGAGCCGAAACGTAGAAAATAAAACGATTTTTCAACAACTGTAATCGTTTCTTATGTTTTTTATTGATTGGACCGTAAGACCGAAGAAAGATAAGTTTTTAAACTTTCAAATTTTGAATTTGTGTATCTCGGTTTTATTTTTCATTTTATTTATGTATTTTATGTTTTGTCAAAGTTCTTTTTGGGTTTAGAATTTGCTGTAGGTATGTCGAAAAGTCAGGGATTGTTGAAAAAATGTCAGGGAAAAGTCAGGGAAATTAAAAATGGAAAGTCTGTGGCAACCCTGTAATATATAAGTTGTTATGTAACTCCGTCAATTTTGATGCAGTTCTTAGCCGCGATAAAGTCTTCTGTAGTAATTACTAGGGTGGAGTAAAAATTATGAAAATTATCGAATCCTTTAAGCCAAGCAAAGAAAGGGCTAAAAGGTACCACACAGGGTTCGCATCGAGCCCCTTGACCCTCCCATGGGGGGGGGGGGGGCACATTGTCGCGCCCGAGTCGAGTGTTAGTACAGTCTTCCTCAAGTCAACAAGCTTTTCACTGTAAAAGATAATTAAAGTATTTTGTGATTACTTGGTAAGCTTGTATACAAAATTAGAAGTAAAAGAAAATGTCACACAAGTTACCATAATATTTTGGCTCATAGGGAAATCTTATTTAATTTTAACATTCAACGACCGAACAGAAGAATTTAACCAATTTAATTTTTTTTATTCTCTTTCGGATGCCAAACCACAATTTTTTCAGCTTAAATGATATGGTTAGAAGTCAAAGAATCGTTTCTCAAAATGAAAAAAAAAATCAGTATGATTGTTGTGTATTGCAAGACATCGTATATTTTAGGAACCAGTGCTTCCAATTCGGCTCCCCAACAGTACTGCGTATGCGTCACATCGACAGTCTCATTGGTTGTAAATGGCGCGGTTTTAAAAAATTATTAAATCTGTAAATCAATTTTTTATAATAAATCATCATTGTAGAATTAGTGATATTAATTTTCACATCACAAAATAGTCTTTTAGGGTGAAAGTTAAGTTAATTATTTGATTTTACTCTTCATAAATAAATTATGAACTTTAAATTCAAAGGAAGAAATACCTTTTTCACAAATGTGAATTTTAAATAATTCATAATATTTTGTTGTACTTTAGATTTATTATATATTATATATGAACGGTTGGGGAGCCGAATTGGGAGCACTGTTAGGAACATAAACATTGTTTTTATTTTTGAATGTTTAGTGAAAGGATATAAAATGTCTACAGTATTCTCTTTTTTTTAATATTCTTGTGTTTAAAAAATATTTAGTAATGCTACATATGTTTAAGTTATAATAAGGCATTTTTCACTCAGTTTCATTGAGACAACAATTATATATGAGAGAAAAGTATTACTTGAGTTATAAGCTTAGTGTTAAGGTAATGTATTATGTAGTTTACTCATTTGAAAATAAATATTTTTTCATATTCTATAAAAGAAAACTTTTTCTTGTACGATTTCATGATCATGTAAATTAAAGTTGAAAGTTTGTTAGGTTAAAATTCAAGCGATTTTCACCTGTTTTTATTATAGATTGTACTCGTACTTCACACAATAGCTCATTTTGCTCCTTTTGAAAGATCTGGAAAAATCCTTTAAGATTAATAACACTTGTCAGTTAAATTTATTGTATTTTCATTTAAATAAATTTCCACTGTCATGATGGAAAATATTCAAACTCTGGATTTCGGAAACCTGCAGTTAGATACGCGGATTTTAGATTTTTGGGTAAGAGAATCATGAAAGTGAACATTTTTTTAAGTCCTAATTAGAGTTTTGTCTTGTTCAATAAAAACTCACCTTATAGAAGCTTATAAAATTTACCCCGTCAAATTTTTTTTTAATTTCCACAAAAGGAAAATTCTGAAATCTAAACTATAAAAAATGTATAGAGCCAAGAACAGTTAACAAAGTAGGCCTTGGATGGAATTTATGAACTGAGTCTTGTAAAAAGAACACAGCATATTTTAACGTCAGTATATAGTTATGTTCGTCAAAATCATCCTATTTTTGTATTTTCGAAACTCTCTTATAAATGTTTGTTCTCTTGCAAAAAGGAAAATTTTAAACGACCCGCACGCTACTTGCTGCGGCTACCTGGCATATTATGCAGCATTGCCAAATGTACTTGTAGCAAAATTAATTTGTACTATTTTTCAAGTTTTTTTTTTCAAAGGCAAAAAGTATTTTTACGGATATATCTCCCTCTACTACCTCTTTTTAAAAGGTAAAAAATCTTCCTTGATTAGGAATATCTTGGTTAGCTTTTCTAAAATTACAGCAGTTTTTGTTTTTACGAGTTTTTAAAAACAATTTCATTATTCATGAGGAAAACCTTTGAAATTAATTCTTAGCAAAAATACAAGTTTTTGAGGCATGATAAAGCGTGCGGGAAGTGGTTAAAAATGATGTGAACATTGAAACGATTTTTTAACAGGTTTGATTGGATTGTTCCTTACGGTTAAGAAGTAAGTAAAAAGCGCATAAGAGTTGATTTTTAGAGCATAAAAAACCTTTAAAATAAGTCCTATTTGAACCCATTGCGACTAACAGTTTACAAGATAATAATTTGTTAGTTAAGGGTAGCGTGTTTTCAGAGAAGCCAACATATAAACATATAAAAAATCTGTTGATCGAATTTTTCTTTGTTAGATCCTTATAGTAGAAAGTAAAAAGTATTAAAAATAATTTTTTGTAGGATTCGAAATCCAAAAATGCCGAAGCGTGGGGGGACTAATTTTTTGTAAACAGTAAAATTTCTTGCAAAAGAAATTCTGTGAAAAATTTACTTGGCGAATCAACTACGGGATTGTTGTTCTTCAAGGAAAACTACTTTCTTTGCCCAATTTGTTATGTAGTTTAAATAAATGTTGAAGCGCGTGTCTTACTATGCAATTACTTATTATTTATGCTACATCACAAATTGGATGAAGAAAAAAATGATCCAACACGTTGCTGTGCCGGGGGGGGGCCTGATTAACAGGATCGCCATGAACGTAATGTTCCAAGTGGATACAAGACTGTCTTCAAGTTATTAGGACAGTTACAACAAGACTAAGACGAGCGGGGGACGACTAGTGTAAGACGAGCTGGTAACAACACTAGCATTATGACAAGTATGACGAGAGAGCAGCCGTTTTATAAGGAAAGTGTTATTTTCTCAATAACAAAAATTTAAAAGCAAATCTTAAGGCACACAGTTCAAACTTTTTTCCTACATTCTGAATACATTTAGAAGTGCATTTTTAGCTTGGTTAATATCTTTAACCATGCGCGCAGTATGCACAAAATATTGAAAGTAATAAGTCCATAAATTTAATTGAATGCATAATATTTTATGAATGGAAGATCAAAGAGCGCTGTTTCTCACTTTTAAATGCTCAGGATACTTTCCAGTAGTGTGTAAATTACCATCTTATTGATTAAAAATATATAACGAGTGCCCGATAAGAAGGCTTGCATTGATAAATTTTCGAAAATTTCCTGCAAATCCTGTGTTCAATGGTGACGTGACAATTATTGAATACGTTTAAATACCGTTTTTGTCTTGCTATCCCCATAGCATTAGAAGTTAACTCTTAAGTTGAATCCCTTTCTGTACCCAGCACCGACAATACTTTTCTGAATACTTTTAGATACCCAAAGGCAAGCATCAAGTAGAAACAGGGGACATATCATCTCAAATGCGGCAAGTCACACCTGCAGCATGTCACATCTGCGGCATGTCACAACTGCGGCATCTCTATCTAGCGGCTTCTCTCCCGCGCGGCCGGACCGACAACTGCACGTCCAAGTCCACAGGAACCCACCTCTGCACGCTGAAATTTCGACGTGCACAGTTGTCCAAGTACCATCTGTGCACAGATGGGCTCCTGTGGGCTTGAACGTGCAGATGTCACTTTCCTAACTGTGCACGTGCACAGATGTCACTTGCCCAACTGTGCACGTGCATATGTGCCACTTGCCCAACTGTGTACGTGCACAGATGTCCCTTGCCTAACTGTGCACGTGCACATATGTCACTTGTCCAGCTGTGCACGTACAAAGATGTCACTTGCCCAACTGTGCACGTTTATGCCCTTACGTAAGAGTTTATACGAGGGTGGTCCTTTATATATACTTATAATAAATTTTTAACAGTTAAAATTATTCAATCATGGCGGAATAGAGCGTACAAACTTTTTAAAAGTTTGTTTACAAATATTTTAAAGGCTATTTTTATGAAAACATTCCTTCCAAATTATTATAAATATAAGAAAGTCTTTTTTCAAATTTATTTTGCTTCCGCATAGAGGAAGCTTTGTAATAGTTACATTTTCGAAAAAAAATTAATTCATTTAATTAAAGTTGCGTCAGTTGATAAATGTCTAATACAATGTTCTGAACCTTTTATTAGATATTTACATTTTGTGTGTTGTACGTGTGTTGATGCCACACATTTTTGTGAACACGATAACTTGAGAATAGTTGCAGATAAATTGATGAAATTCGGAAGGCTTATTTTTAACACTGATAACTCTAATGAGACACGAGGATTTCAAAAAATGTTAATTGCATTTTTAGCACTTTTTTACTACTTGAAAAATTGTTTTTTATAGTTCAAACTTTTTTCATTATCATAATTCACCTCTTTATGGAAGCAAATTATCTATTTGCTATTTCATCATGACGAGGAAGCAGAGTGCTCATGATATGAGCCCAAACAAATATAGACCCCGGGAAAACGCCCAAAATCGAATTCACAGCTAGTTTTAATACTTTCACCTTATTAAGCCCTATGTTTCTTTGAGTCGCCCAGTGGGCGTGGACACGTCTGATGTCTTTAGGCCGTCTTTAGAACATCCATGTGCGTCTAAATGATTTCCTACGAACGTCGAATGTCCTAAATTCTGTTTTACCAGGACTGCCACTTATATAAACCTAATAAACCTTGTTCGGCCCACTGTTTCGACTGTTTCCGACTGTTGGTTGAATGAAATTTATAAGACATTTCTCTATAATAAGTTATTTAAAGAATTGAACAAATTTAAGGAATTCAGGGAATTCAGAGAATTCAACGAGTTCAAGCAATTAAGAGAATTCGAGCAATTCAGAGAGTTTAAGGAATTCAGAGAATTTAAGGTATTCAGAGAATCCAAGGTATTCATCAAATTGAAAGCATTCAGCGAATCCAAGGAATTCAACGAACTCAAGGAATACAGGGAATTCGGAGAATCCAAGGAATTAAGAAAATTTAAGGAATTCAGAGAATTCAAGGAATTCAGACTATTCAAGGAATTTAAAGAATTTAGGGATTCAGAAAATTCAAGGGATTCAGAGAAAGCAAGGCATTCAGCAAATTGAAGGCATTCAGCGAATTCAACGAACTCAAGGCATTCAGGGAATTCAGAGAATTCAGAGTATTGAAGGAATTCAAGGAATTCAACGACTTCAAGGAATTCAGGGAATTCAGAGAATTCAACGAGTTCAAGAAATTCACAGAATTCGAGCAATTCAGAGAGTTTAAGGAATTCAGAGAATTTAAGGTATTCATCAAATTGAAGGCATTCAGCGAATCCAAGGAATACAACGAACTCAAGGAATTCAGGGAATTCGGAGAATTCAAGAAATTCAGAAAATTTAAGGAATTCAGAGAATTGAAGGAATTCAGAGTATTCAAGGAATTCAGAGACCTCAACGAATTTAGGGAATTCAGAGAATTCAAGGGATTCATAGAATTCAATGGATTCAGAGAAAGCAAGGCATTCAGCAAATTGAAGGCATTCAGCGAATTCAAGGAATTCAACGGACCCAAGGCATTCAGGGAATTCAGAGAATTCAACGAATTCAGGGAATTCAGGGAATTCAGAGAATTCAGAGTATTGAAGGAATTCAGAGTATTCAAGGAATTTAGATAATTCAAAGAATTAAGGGAATTCAGAAAATTCAAGGGATTCTGAGAAAGCAAGGCATTCACCAAATTGAAGGCATTCAGCGAATTCAAGGATTTCAACGAACTCGAGGAATTCAGAGAATTCCTTGAATTTAAAGAATTGAAGGAATTCAGATAATTCAAGGAATTCAGAGAGTTCAACGAATTTAGATAATTCCTTGAATTTAGATAATTCCTTGAATTTAGATA